>PITA01018063.1:0-41503 GCA_004023965.1 Spilogale gracilis | reverse complement strand
TGAAGAATGTTGGTGGAATTTTGATCGGAATGGCATTGAAAGTGTAGATTGCTCTGGGCAGTATAGACATTTTGACAATGTTTATTCTTCCGATCCATGAGCATGGAATGCTCTTCCATCTTTTTGTGTCTTCTTCAATTTCGTTCATGAGTGTTCTGTAGTTCCTCGAGTACAGATCCTTGACTTCTTTGGTTAGGTTGCATTTTTATATACTAACAACGAAAAAATAGAAAGGGAAATCAGAGAATCGATTCCGTTTACTATAGCACCAAAAACTATAAGATACTTAGGAATAAACCTAACCAAAGAAGTCAAGGATCTATCTTTAATTTTTTAAGGAATCTCCACACTGTTTTCCAAAGTGGCTGCACCAGTTTACATTCCCACCAACAGTGTAAGAGGGTTCCCCTTTCTCCGCAGCCGCTCCAACACTTGTTGTTTCCTGTCTTGTTAATTTTGGCCATTCTGACTGGTGTAAGGTGGTATCTTAGAGTGGTTTTGACCGCTGCATCAGGGGTCCGCACACTTAGCTCACATTGCTTACGTATACTGGGAAATTATATTTTAGCTACGTGCCATCTCACACATTTTTAATACTAAGTGTAAGTGACTGAAAAGGATGTAATTTCCCACATATTGTAAATATTATCATTTAAAAATGTAACTGTTGGATCACTCTTTTAAATGTTTCCAAGGGACTAAATGCCATGGTGATATGGTACCCAGAATCATTGATTTTAAAAATTCTTGAATAGTTCTTTCTTTTTTACTTGCAGTTGTACTTTTGTTATATTGCTTCCTCAGAATGTTATCACAATATAACATTTTTCATGCTTGAAAGTCTTTTATTGATCACCCTCTCATGCTTTTTAGATCAAAAATAGGAATATAAATTAAAATTGAATTTTAAATAATTTCTTATAACTATAAAGCTCTGAGTGTTAAAGATTCCTTTTGATTGAGTTGTTATTAATAGTAGTAGTTAACTTGTGAAATCAACAAAAATATATTACAGATTTTGATAACTTTTCATTAGCTGTAACAACTTAATTAGTATTGGAAATGCACCCTCTTAGTAGGATTGATGGGGTTGTTATGGTATCTCGATTGAAGAAGAGTCTGTGTACAACAATTTTTCAACTTGTCCCTTTGACACCTCAGAGCCTTTATCGAATAATGCAACATAGCAAATTTGTGATAGGTGATAGGTGAAAGGAATGGATTTTTTCCTTCCCTTTCCTTCTTTTTTTTTCTTTCTTTATTTTTTTCTTTATTTTTTTCTTTTGGTCAACTTGGTGAAGCTAATTGGAAAAGAGCTGTGGGTAAAGGAACCTTGCTACCCTCACTGTACAATGGAATGTTCTTAAACAGGTCAAGTTTATATAAACACCTTTTGTAACATCTCATCCTAGATGTCTCCTTTTCTGGCTATTTAATTGGTATAAACTTAAAAAATATTTTCTCATTCTTATCTGTGGATGTATAAGAATTATAATTGATATATTGTTTTTATACTTATGTACCCAAATATTTTACTATATCTTATTATTTCAACTAAACTGTCTTTGAAAAAAAAAGGTCAAGTTTAGAAAAAAACTATATATAGAAATAGTAGATCTGGACATTAATCTTTTAAAAGGATTCATGCATTCTACTCCTTGGAGGTTCTGTGTATTCCTGGGGATTTGAAGACACTATGCTATACTACTATACTAAGAAGTGAATGCCCTCCATGACTCCAGACTAACTCTACTAGTGGACCTTAGAATTAAAAGGCACTAGCTACAAGACTACTATCTGCTAAGGATTTTGCACATGGGATCTTGTTCAGTCTTTGGAACAACTTTGCAAAGTAGGGTATGCATAGTATACAAAGAGAAGGTAATTTGTCTGGATCACAGAAATTGTAAATAGCTGAGCAAAATTTTGAACTCATTCTTTTGTCTCCTTTTCCCTTAATTCTTTTTTTTAAAGATTTTATTTTTAAATAATCTTTACACCCAATGTGGGGCTTAAACGCACAACCCTGAGATCAAGAGTTACATGCTCTACCAACTAAGCCAGCCAGGTGCCTCGTTCTTTAATTCTTTTTTAGGTTGATGTCAACTAGAAGAATTGACATTCAGTTCAAATAATTCTTGGCTGATTTTTTTTTTAACTCACAGGATAAGAAAGAGCTCAACCTCAATGTATCTAATTAGTGAACTATACGGAAGAAAAATTTTTTTTAATAGAGAAGACCTCTTGTATCTACCATCTACTTCTGGCCACAGGTCACTCCCACAATAGTAGCAGTATAAAGATCGATAAAATTGCCCCTTGATTTTGAAAAGGTACAGATCTGGGGACTCCTAGCTCAGACTTTTCTGAATTATAAGGTTGTGATCAGATTTTATACAAGAGAGATAATTGTCTACGATTGGGTAGTCACTCCGTGTAAACATTTTCTTTCTTTAAAGTGAGATTATTTTAAAAGCAAATTGTTAAACTGTAGAATAGTTTCATTTCTCACACAGTAGAGAATTCAGGTTTTACGAAATAGAAGACCGATTGTATAATCTATTCATGAGTTATAAGGTAATGTTAGGTTTAGCCATCATTCTATAAATAGAGCAATAAAAGCACAGACCAACACCTTTCAGTTACCCTGTAAGTAACTTCATGGTCAGATTTATATGGTATACTGAGCAGAAAGCCATTTTCTATTGCATAATGAAAATATTTGGAAAACCACTAGAGCAATGAGAGTTATAGAACTCTTAAAACTGTAATTGTCTCATTCCATTATTAGAGTGGAAAGTATTTGGAAATGTTTTAGTTTCCAAGTAAATGGCCGCATGTCATTTTGAGATTACTAATTGATTGCCCCGCCCCTTTTCTTTAGAAACTAAGGTATGATGAAGACAAAAAAAAAAAAAAAGAAGAAGAAGAAAAAAAAGAAAAAGGAAAGTCAAAATGTAAAGGGAAAATTTTTAAAAGGAGGTCTTTGCTTTTGAGATTGGTATTCCTTTAGGTTACAGGTTAGTAAGTAAAAAGTGTTAACATTTATAGAATAACCTGGTATTTATAGAAGAACAATGCTTTCATGGTTTGTTCCCCAAAAAAGTCCTGTATGAACTTTATAAAGGAAATAGACACATGAACAACAGAAATGGAGCCCCTCTTGCCTAGTAAGAAAAAAAACTTAAATTACAGGAACCTTTTAATTTTTAAAGTTTCCTTTTTTAGACTTTACTGATATTTCTTCTTCCTCTCTTCTGCTTTTTGCCTCGTAGATAATTTCACTGCTTCTTATAGGCTTTACTACAAAGCATACAGGCTTAAAACAATGAAGAGATGAAACTAACTTTACTACTTTTTAGCACATGATAGGATCAGGATCAAGGAAAGACAGCATGAGGGTTATGGATTATGAGTAGATTTCAATCATATGAATGATCTGGATGCCCCGGATCCAGACAATGCAAATTTAATTATGGCTTGCTTCATTATTCATCAATAAGTTTGTGGAAAAACCTAAGAAAAAGGTGAGGCATATTCATGAGCCAAGAACGCAGTTGAACACACAAAAATAGGGAGAAAAAAAATACCAGCTCAGCATCAGCTTTTATTTGGGAAAAATCCACTTAGAGAAGTTACCTTGAAAGAAGGATAAACACTGGCAGACAAATTGGTCCATCTTGGGACCAGTTTTACAAGATAAGTGAACACTAGTTTCTTTGAATCCAAGAACTGTGCTGCAACCTGACATATCCTAGGCACAGTGTATCAAACAGCTCCAACAGGCCCCTTGGAGAGCTCACAAATGACATTTCTTTACGTGCAACTTGGTAAGTGTAATTCCCAATCTCCAACTTTTCCTGTATTGCTTCATATCTAATCTAATTCTTCTTTCAAGAATTGTTTTATGCCTCTTAATGTATTGTTGGGAATTTGCTTTTAGGCTCTTGGGTAATGGGGGAAAATGAATTACAATCTAGTGGAATCTTGACAATGTAACCATTACATTGTGAATGCTACAGCCAACAAGGAAAGTAAAGATGAAGAGAGCAGTGTTTGATTCTGGTAAATTGTTTCCCTCACAGTTTTGCTTTTGTAGAATAAATACAGGACATGAAACAGCAGTCTAAGGATAATCTATTAGTCGCTGTACTCAGTGGAAAGCAGAAGTAATTCATTCAGTCTTGGAAGAACTTGATATCTCCATGAGCTTCATTTGCAAGAAGAAACAATTATTGTTATTTTGCAAACAATTACTTGATAATTTAACAAATTATGCTTACTTATGAAATGTATCCCTGTCATGAGGAAAAACACACAGTTCTTACAGGGAGAAAATGACTGCTTTCTCATTTCTAGGATCAGAGAAATTACCAACAAAAAAATTAATTTCAGCTTTGAAACAATGACTTTTTATGGTTGTTAAGCCTCAGTTATGTGCATATTATCTAGAAGAATGTGTAGGTACAGTGTAATGAAAAGAAAATAATCTGGCTATGAACACACAGTCCAATGAATATCACAAAATGTTTTATCATTTGCCCTATCAAGTCACTTTGTGGGTCTTATTGCATCAGCCTTGGATAAGCATCTTGAAGCCCATTTGCTTTCTGGTCTACTTCCTTCTCCTTGCTCTCCCCAGTGTTGTGCTTGGTCCTCTCTTGTCCTCCACCCTCACCCCTAAGCCCTAACTCTACCTAGTTGAGGGCATTAGTCACAGCTGGGAAGTGCTGCAGTAGATTCTTTTATTCCTTGTGAAGGAAAGTTTAAATCTTTGCAGTTATCCAAGAAAAGTAACTGTAAAGCATTTAGGGAGCTTTCTTGCTAGGAGTGATCACATCTCAGAGCACATGTCTGGGTTTTCTCATAATGCTGTCTACTGATTTATCAACAGTGGGAAAGTCAAAGGAAGAAAATGGACAGAAGAAAGGAAATCTCATCTTGCCATATAACTCAAACATAAACTAACATTTTGAACATTTAGTTAGCACCGTATTTGTAAACTTGACTGCCATTTTAAAATACCTTTTAAAATTGTGTACATATTTAAGGGAAGCACCTATAAATAACAAATAAAGTAATAAAAGTTTAAGATGTCTAGGGAGCTAAAAATAATGTCATTTGAGTTCAATTAGAAATTTATTGAGAGGGCCCCTGGGTGGCTCAGTGGTTAAGCCTATGCCTTCCGCTCAGGTCATGATCCTGGAGTCCTGGGATCAAGCCCCACATCGGGCTGCCTGCTCAGCAGGAAGCCTGCTTCTCCCTCTCTCACTCCCCCTGCTTGTGTTCCCTCTCTGGCTGTGTTTCTGTCTGTCAAATAAATAAAATCTTTAAAAAAAAATTTATTGAGAAAGTATGATTAACTTAAAGATCACATATGTGTTCCAATGTAGTACTGCTCCAGTAATAATAATGATAGCTAATATTATTGACTGGTACTGTTTTGAACACTTTATTTTTTTTTTTAAAGATTTTATTTATTTGACAGAGAGAAACACAGCCAGAGAGGGAACACAAGCAGGGGGAGTGAGAGAGGGAGAAGCAGGCTTCTTGCCGAGCAGGGAGCCCGATGTGGGACTCGATCCCCGGTCTCTGGGACCATGACCTGAGCCGAAGGCAGTTGCTTAACCAACTGAGCCACCCAGGCGCCCCTGTTTTGAACACTTTATAAATATTGTTTCAAATGGGAAATGAAATGAATGGTTATTATCATAAGATACTGGATCTGGGAGGCTTTAAAATACCTTGTGTTTTTCTGATGGTTCCTGGTATTGAAACCTGATTACTGGAGCTAAAGGGACAAAAGGTCAGTTTTTGAAACTCCTGGATCTATCATTCTTATTAACAAATTTCTTTAAAGATTGAAGTCAAAACAAAGAAATCCTAGTGCTAGTCTTCAGTTGTTCACAGTCTCTTTTCAATTCTTGAGAACGTTGTTACTCCAGAGATGAAAGGGGGCAAAAAACCTTTTATGTAACTATTCCAACTGGTTAAGCATCTGTAAGTAAATAATTAACATGCTTATAATTCAGTAATTTCCTGGCCTGTAGAAGAATGTGGCAGGATCCACCCTGGAATGAATGTTATTTATGCTTGTTTTACTAGATCTTTGACTCTGTGGTTATAGACTGCATCTCCTTTCCCACAACCAGTTGTCAGGACACATGTGTCCCTTGAATTTAAACTGAACACACTGTTCTTGTGTCTATGATCTGCCTAATCCTTCTATAACATTGAAATTTCTTCTGAGCTGTCTAAAAATCTTTTCAATACCAAGAATTTAACTTGAAAATTCCAACATGTAAAAAGAAGAAATAAAAACAAAGAATATTCATATATTAAATTCCAACATGGCATATCCTTTGCCTTGGATTTGGAGGATTATCTAGAGATAGGGTAAAATGGCCAGAGTACATTTTTGTCAAATCCTTCCTTCTTCAGACAGAATGACCAGAATGGGTGTTGTGTGCATCTAATGGAAGGAAACATGGGTTTTGGATTAAATTTAAAGGAATGGAGATTTCTTTTCTCTTCCTGCCTAATCTCTCAAATTTTTCTCAGGAGGATAACTATAAATTAAATATTTTGATGAGCAAACATTTTTTTTTCTTTTGTGAGAGATAGCTCGTCAATTTCCAAAACCACTTGTTTGGAGTGCAGACTCACTATTATTTGCTTTAATCATTTCTGAAAGAAAAAAAGGCAAATTAAAAAATAAGCAATGAAATGAACAATCATTTTTTCTTCCCACCTTAGGGGAAGATTGAATCATGTTGAATCGATAACGATGCTTCTAGTTGCATCTTAAATTAAACTTGCTCAAACCAGTGGCGCCTGGGTGGCTCAGTTGGTTAAGCGACTGCCTTCAGCTCAGGTCATGATCCCGGAGACCCAGGATCAAGCCCCACATCAGGCTCCCTGCTCGGCAGGAAGCCTGCTTCTTCCTCTCTCACTCCCCCTACTTGTGTTCCCTCTCTCACTGTGTTTCTCTCTGTCAAATAAATAAATAAAATCTTAAAAAAAAAAAAACAAACTTGCTCAAACCATAAAAGAGATTTAGTGAGTCATCCTACCTCTCCTCTTCCCAACCAAATCTCTACTTCTGTGAGAATGCCATGTACTGATTAACTTAAATGTATGTTCTCAAAACCAGTCACAATGCAAGGGAAATGGATTTTGCTAATTGGTTTGTCTCAGTTTTAGACAAGCTCAGGAGGTGGGAATAGCATCCCTTATACCCAAAGCATCCCATTCCAAAAACCTCCTACCCCACAATGAAGGCAGAATAGACTGGGGTAGAACTACAGGGTCCAGTACATCTGCATTTTTAGGGTTGGAAGTTAATTATTGATAGATTTTTTTCCTCTGTTGCCTCATTTTTTTTTAAGATTTTATTTATTAATTTGACAGAGAGAGAGAGATCACAAGTAGGCAGAGAAGCAGGCAGAGAAAGGGGAGGAAGCAGGCTCCCTGCCGAGCAGAGAGCCTGGACTGGATACCAGGACGCTGAGATCATGACCTGAGTCGAAGGCAGAGGCTTAACCCTCTGAGCCACCCAGGTGCCCAAAATGCCCAAAATGCCTCATTATTTTTGAAACAAAAAAATATGAATAAACATTACTGAAAGATTAGGAAATCTAAGTAGAAAAGATAACAAGTGCCCTCCTATTACTAGAGACCGTTCTTTTTGGGTATGTGTTTCTTTTTTTTTCTTTTCTTTAAGATTTTATTTATTTGAGAGAAAGAGGGGCAGAGTGAGCATGAGAAGGGTGAGAGGCAGAGGGAGAAGCAGACTCTCCGCTGAGCAGAGAGCCCGATGCTGGTCTTGATCCCAGGACTCTGGGATCATAACCTGAGCTTACATCAGATGCTTAACTGACCGAGCCACCCAGGCGCCTGTGGATCTGTGTTTCTTCTACATGTGACTTACGAACAGAAGCACTGACTATCTATGTTCCGGACTACCTTTTTAAAAAGGTTTCTATGGCAGACAGCATTTAAGAATACAAGGTAGTGTCTCCTTTTGTGGCAAAAGTCAGGCAGGCTTACTTACTGCCCATTATAAAAGCTTTGGGTTCCCTAAGCTTGGGGTTCCCCTTCTGCAACAGTGCAGTGTGTGTTTATGCATCACCTGGCCTGCTTTGTGTTGCTCTGCAATACTGGGGTTTGGAGAATGCTGATACTCTGGCTACCACTGTAAATGGTTCTTTATCTCTGACCCAGGTGCCTCCTGTCTTCTACCAGCACCTGTGAACCTATGGCAGGCTAACGTATTTAAGTGTTAAGTAAATTTCAGATACCTCCTGATTCTCAACAGTCAAGTAGGATTCATATGTGACACACAGACAGGTATCCCACCTATAAAATTTCTTGCAATAGATGAGTAAACCTTTTCTCTTTAGCCAGAACTATTAAATGACAGCTTTGGAATGATTTTTTTTTTTCTTCTGATTTTCCTGGAAGGCTAGCATTTCCAAGAGACTGCTGCACCAGAAAAATCACTCTCTACCCTTGCAGAATGAATTTCCAATTCAAGGCTCCTTCTGTTAATTCCACACCACACCTATTCTATCATTTCATTCTTTGCCTTAAAGAACTAGGCAAAAGAAAAATTCTTGCAGACAATTTTACCCCACATCTAGACTCTCTTCTCGAGCAGACCCTTAGCAGGACTCCAGGCTTGCTGAAGGCTGTCCTGTATGTTTTAGCAATGGAAACTCCTTGGAGCCTACTTTTTGTTTCAGCAGTACCTGCCTTGCTCTGGATGTTCACAGTACTCAGCCTAATCTGTTCAGTCTGTTTAGGAAGCAACTGGCCTGGGGTTTGATTTGTACCTGAATTCAACTACTTAAGGTTATTTATAGTTTTGAATGACTGATCTTGCATTTTTGTATTCAGGATTCTAATACTATCCAAGTTGGTTTGTGTAGTTAAAATTACTGTGACCATTCTTTCTTAATTAATACAGATTAATTATATTTGGCTTGCTTACACTGTAATTCTCTTTTACATAGAACAAAAGTAAGGCAGTTTCTCTTTGGGTCCTTAGATACTGCCTCCTGGGCTCTTTCTCAGTTTTACTTCTGTTTCTCTTCAGAGCAAACTTCCTTTTAGGTTCCTGCCACTCAGTTTTCTCCCTCCAAAAATCAACTTTCAGCAGAATGTACACAAGTGTAAGTTATTAGTAATATTTAATATTACCATATTATGTCTCCCTTCACACACTGCTCCAACCTACCAGCCATAAGCCAGAATTTCGGTGATAGAATTTTAAATTATAAATATCAGCATATTAGGGAGGAGCCTTCAGGGTCTGGAAGAATATCCCTGGTCTCCAGAAACCATACCATGTAACCTGTCTTTAATTCCTAGGCATATGCTGTTGAAATAAAATGGTCTCCTACATAGATACAAATATTCACAAATATAAATAGGAGAAAGTCTGCCTTTAAGTGCTTCCAGAATACTACAGGAACTAAGGGCAATTTTACTTCTCATTTTAAGTGCTTTATAGGTCACTGCCAACCTCTCCTACCAATTAACTGAGTAACCTTTCTGTAATAAGATCTCACCTTGTCTCAATTTTTCCTTCCATAAAATGAAAATACTACTATCTGCTCCTATTTATAGGACAATCAAGATGAAAAAGCTTTGGGTAGGAGTAAAGTATAGTTTTTAGCTGTGGTTCTCTTCTAGGGAGACTAGCATTCCTCATGTGGAGAAAGGGAAATAGAGTTTTGCTTTTAGTTTGTGCAGCACTAGCTTATGGTTCCTATGGACTAGACAAGTCAATACTTTCTAGTTTCTTTACAGGAAGCTGTATGCTTGCCACGCAGGCTCTCTGACCACCCAGCAGTGGGAATGCTTGTTTTTGAAATTGAGAATTCAGTTTAGGATAATTTCATGGATGTGTTCTGTCATGTCTTGAGGATTCAGAGGCAGTTATTGGCAAAGACCAACAACAAAGAGGAAATTGAATGATCAGTTCAGAGGTATGCATCTTCATTGAGATCATCATTGGAGGACAGCACAGTGTAAATGTGACCACTTAGATTCACATCCCACATATGCCATTTGTTTGTTGTGTGACCTGGGGCAAGTCACCCAACCACTTTGTGTCCCAGTTCCACTCCCCAAAAGTTGAGAATGAGAGCAAGTACCTTAGACAATGGTCATGAGAATCAAATGAATTAGCGTATACAAAGTCCTTAGGACACAGTGAGCATAATATAAATGATTGTTAAATAGCAGTAATTGAAAAAGCAAGAATGAACCATGGGGAAAGAGAGGGAGAGTTTTGAATAGGAACCTATATTTCTGAGGAAATATAGTTGTAAAAGGTTTTCTAAATAAAAAGACATTAATATATCAAACTTTATTGATGCTTGTAATGAACATAGTCCTGCCTTCTTTGAGTTTACAAGAAGAAAGAAAATTTATATTAGAGAGATTTGCTGTATAGTACTTCTGAATGTAATAAAAATGAACATAAAATATTTTAAATTTGTTGATAATTCTCATATTCTTCTCATATTTTTGATCTGAATGAGATAATTTCTGATTTTACATACCTACTATTGTGCCACATAGACTACAGATGCCCAGTAAATCCATAGATGTTCATGGCCATTCATGCAGAAATGAAATATTTAACTACAAAAATATCTTGTATTTGGGAAGCTATTTGCTGACATTTCTTCCTCTGATATTTGGAGAGCATGCAAAGTGATTTATGCACAGAAACTTGAAGGAAATGCTCCCATAGTGACTTTCAGAATATTTTGAGAGTACTACTAATACATATTTTAAAAGTGCTTTCTGCTATGAAATTTTTTTCATTTTTTTTTTTTATCATGTAAAAGCACATGGGGCAAACTCATCCTCTGGAGAAACTCCTTAGCTCATCTTATCAAAAACAATAAGAGAACATGGATGTACATTTTTTATAAGAAAGCAGACAAAATGTGCTGTATATTAATTATGGTTATTAATTTAACTTTTGTTAGTGGAAAGATTAATTATAATGCTTTTCTTGTAGAACAGCCCTTAATTACTTTTAACGAATACTACACATTTGCATAGTAGAAAATTATTTTGGTTTAATAAAAGCAGCTCTTTAAAGAAAATTAAGCGTTTGTTTTGTATCTAAAACTAACTAGAGGTATCCCTTTTTGTAAGAAAATCTAAGATAGGAAAGTTCATACTTATAAAAGTGGTGTACCAGGGGGTTACAGCTTGTATTTCAAGTGTTGCTGGGTTTTGGTGGGGTTTTTTTGTTATTGTTGTTTGTTTTTTTGTTTTTTTTCCCAACGGGGTCTCTTTAAATAGTAGCTCTTCTATTACAGGTCAGCATTAGTTGCAGAGCAGTCTTCTCAACAAAGAAATCCAAGCCTTACACAGAAGATGTTACTGCTGATTCAAGTTCAAGCATGTGAAGCTATAATATAAGTCAGTGGGCAATTCTGATTGACCAAAACTTAATTTGTGCATTACATGTATGGAGTAAATGAAAACAGTTCATTGCACATTCCTTTAAAATCAAATTTGAAGGAGAGACAATCTTAGGATGTGCTGAAGAACTTAGACATCTGGGAGGGAAAGTCATGTGTCTGAGGTTGTAACTCCAGGCACAATTATTATTATTGTTAGAAATTACATGAACTTCAGTATCCACATGTGTGGGGGTTTTTACATAATTAGATGACGGCTTTATTTTTTGCATGCTAAAAAAAAAACTGATGCCAGAATTTTGGTGAAATGATTAGTAAGTGTCCATCTTGACAGGTTGTATGCTGAAAACAATTTCTCACCTGGCTGAGAGAGCTCATGAGAACCCACCAAAATGATCACATTTACCATTATTAATGAGAGCTGAAATAAACTACATACCTGTGGGATAGCACAGTTAAATTTTGCTTTATCAAGTGATAATTCATTCTATTCCAAGTGGTTATGAAATTTTTCATTTTTTTTGAGCTTCATTCCAAGGTAGCATAGAATTCCTCCTCTGCTCACAAGACCACCTCAGCTCTTGAAGAAATTTTAATTGGCACACCTTAACAAGGAAAGTAAAACTAAATGTCTGGAAAAGGGATATTAGAAATCAATATTATTTTGTGCTTTGTGTAAAGCTTAGTAAGAATCTGTTCTCTTTTGAGGCACCTATCCGTATGGTCACCATAGTTTTGCAACCCCAAGTCGCAATACACAGTCTTAAAATATGGTTGTCACCTTGTTTCCAGGCATAATCAAAACTGTGAGCATCTTGTTTGGAGGCTAAAAATAAAATTTCTAGATAGAATATTATCCATAATCATATTGTTATATTCTCTCAGGGAATGGATGTACTACCCATGGTAGGCCTAAAGGTAATTACTATAAGATCAGTTTCACTTGCTAATAATGAATTACTAGGATAATAGTAAGTTAAAAAATTATGAGATTTAACTGCAATTTTTCCCCACAATTGTTACTTAATTTTTCTAGAAATTGTTTAAGATATTCTATAGATTGTTTCCAGTGTGTTTCTTTACCTAGTCTTTTAGAATGCCATTTGATTAATTACAATTGGATCATTTATAGGGTAGAATAAAAAATGGAACTGAGGCTTTGGTAATCCAAAGTATTCCACTGAAACATAAAAATGAGAAGAATGAGGAAACTTAAAGCGGTAGAAATGTTTTGAACCTTTTCTTCTTCTCAGGACTAAGGCCAGTATTATAAGTGGGATATATGCATATCCCAACTGGACTGCTATTTCTCAGTGGAATTGATTATTATATGAACTTGTTATGTACGCACTGAGTGTTTGCAGTAGATCTTATTCTTGTTTTTAGTTACCACTCTCCAGTTTCCTGAAATACTACATATGCCCACCATTGCCATGAGATCAGAAGAATATTCTTCCCTACCTCATTGTTATTTGTTTGTTTTTTTCCAGAATTTTTACCTCATTGTCATTTGCCTTGGCCATATGATTTGCTTTGGCCAATGAAGGGAGCAGTAGTGCTATGCACCACATTCAAGCAAAGACAGAAGAGCCAGTGTGTGTTAAATTCCCGCTCTCCTTTTCCTCTGTCCAAAGAACAGCATGCTACAGCTGGGGGTTGATCTCTCATCCTGGATCCTTGAATGGAGATAGTGCAAGAGACAGGGGCAGAGCTGCAAGGAGCTCACACAGGTTAAACTTTCTAGCTATTTTGGAATAATTTATTACTGTAGCAAAATAAATTCTTAAATACATACAAAATCAAATACATACAAAATTTTCTTTTAAATCTTGTGGGAGCCAGTCTCTGGGATAGCCCCTACTGATAATGTGTCTTGTCTCCTAATTTATTCTGCGGTACCCCCCTTCCACAATTTAGTAAGATTGAGCTGCATCACCTATAGGATATTGCAGAAAGAAAAGAATGTGACTCTTCATAGAAGAGATTGCACTTATATTTTGCTCATTCTTGGTTCACTCATTATGGCGGGAGGTTGGCTGCCATGTCATGAGGACGTTCAAGCAACCTCTGTGAAAATGGACAGTGGTCCCATGACAGTAGTTAGCGCCTGCCTGCCAGTCATGGAGAGCAGTCATCTTGGAATCTCATCCTCTGGCCCAGGCTAACATCTTGACTTCAATCTCATCAGAGACCCTGAGCCAGAACCACCCAGATATACTTCCCCTAAGGACCCTCAGAACTCCTGATGCAAAAAACTGTGATGTAAATGAACACTTCAGGTTTTTTTTTTCTTCAGTCACTAAATTTTTATGTAATTTGTTACACAACAGTGAATAACTCATAAAAAAATGATATCTCAGGAGACTTCCACTTCTGGGTGTGTAGCAGTACTTTTCAGTGGATCCGTGCTTCAGCCAAGAACAAGCCTAACATAATACAGAAGATACCTGCCTAAAACCACTGAAGCGCCACTCAGGCAAAAGATTAAAATGCCAAGATTCTAGAGAGAAGGGACAAGTGAGTTTACACTATTCAGCCCATCTTTCCCTGGAAGAATTAGCATGTTCTGGGCACAGAGCAAAGGTCTAAGAGCCTGGTCTTCTTCAGGCAGAGAAGATAAGGAAACGGAGTTTGGCGTTGCGGTGCTGCAATGGTAGGAAGACTTGAGAGTCTGAGAGTCGTAGATCCTAGTGAGCAGGGCTAAGGAGAACTGAGACAATTCTCTCAAGACATCTGTCAGAATCCGAAGTTGTGTGGGGCAGCTGGCTAAGGAGTGACACAGCAACTTTCTAACAGCAGAGTGGGGTTTGGAGCCGCCTGGGATATGTGGGAGACTAAGATGAGGGGTCGGTACCTGGAAGGGAAGGGGCTCTGGCAGACCACGAGGCTCTCAGGAGGGATTCCTGGAAGACTGTGCCTTAGGAGTTGAACGAAACCCGAGGTAGAGGGCACGTTACCAAAACGTCCACACAGACTCAATTCCATCCATCTCCTAAATGGATTGAGGGGATAGAGAAAGCCTCCATTTTGCCTTCCTAGCTGAGAAAGACAAAACCATCAAGGGCCTCTGCCATTTTTTGTGCAGATGGTATTCAACTTAAAAAATGACCATGCATATTTTAAAAATCCAAGATAAAAGGCACACAATAAAAGTAGACTCCAAATGATCCCAGTATTTGAATTAGACAAGATAGAGGGAACAGGAGAGCTCTCTGCATTGGGAACTGGCCTAAGGACTCAAAAAGGAATTTTCTTTTCTCCTTCTCTGTGAAACTCTTCTGTTGCCTCCCTATATAAAGCTCATCTCCTCCTCCAAGCAAATGGTCACACAGCTCAGTTTTTCTTCAGAGCACAAACCACTTTTTGAAATCCTTACCTTTGTGCATTTGTTTACTTGATTTCTGTTTGTGTCCACAATTAATATGTAGTGACATTTTCTCATACCTAGGCATCAAGGTACAGTACTAGTTAAGAATAAAGATTGCAGGGCGCCTGGGTGGCTCAGTGGGTTAAAGCCCTGCCTTCGGCTCAGGCCATGAACTCAGGGTCTTGGGATCCAGGCTTGCATTGGGCCCTCTGTTCAGCAGGGAGCCTGCTTCCTCCTTTCTCTCTGCCTGCTTCTCTGCCTACTGGTGATATCTCTCTCTCTCTCTCTCTGGCAAATAAATAAATATATAAATATATATATATTTTAAAGATTGTATTTATTTGACAGACAGAAACACAGCCAGAGAGGGAACACAAGCAGGGGGAGTAAGAGAGGGAGAAGCAGGCTTCCTGCTAAGCAGGGAGCCCGATGTGGGACTCGATCCCCGGTCTCCAGGATCATGACCTGAGCTGAAGGCAGTCGCTTAACCAACTGAGCCACCCAGGCGTCCCTAAATAAAATATTTTTAAAAAAAAATACAGATTCCTAGCCCCCAGTCCAGATTTAATGGCTCTGGGGTGCAGCCTAAGAAAATCTTTTTTTTTGACAATCATCCAAAATAAAACTTAGGCAAATGTAAGTATAATAACCATTATCAAATGGTGGCTTTTCTTATTTTAAGACATTTATTTTTCACATTTATTTTCTATGATTTAGATTTTATGTGAGCTAGGTAAAAGGGTTTAGTCAAGTAATAAAATGATTAAGGTAGATTAAGAGAAAAATTCAGAAGTTTGCATTGAGGTGTATTATAAAATAGCAGGCTTTCAGATTTCTTTCCAGAGCTCTAAAATGCTATGAATTAGACAGTAACAAAAATAAAGAGATTATTTATTTATTATTTATTATTTATTATTTATATACTAGTGCTTTCTGATGAATGCAGGATACTTATTCATTCTCTTATGGGTTATTTTCACAACATATTCAACTTATATTTTGAGATGGCAGATGAAGGGGTAAGTGTTCAGAGTATGATCTAGTAGATCTAATTCTCAAATAAACCATTGATAATGTAAAACAGAAGATTCATGTGCCCTTTTCCTTTTTGGTGAGGTTTTTTTTTTCTATGTTTCTGGTACATTCAGTTTTCTGAGAAATGACTGAGTCCCAGTGAATGAAGCCAGACTTATAACTGTTCCCAAATAGTTTACATTCTAATGTAGGGAGAAACAATAATCAATAAAATCACAAATAAACGCACAGTTATAAATTGACTTCATCTATGGTGAATTGTCTAAATTTTTTATCAGCTCCACCTGACAAAAGTGAATCCAAAATAATCAGGGCTTTCTGTTACCGCAGAAATTGCTATAGAAATTGTCAGTTCCATATTTTGTTTTGACTTGGTTTAATATTTATCTCCTAAAAGTGTCATGTTTCTCTCTGTGTCACATAATTTATCTGTAAGAACATCTGTTGTGTGTGTGTATAACGTCTATGAAAAGATTAATTTGACAAAAAGGCTTTGGAAATAGCTAAAAACAGCAATGAGTCTATAGGGCATGATCAGCCAGTGATGTTAGAAATGAGCACACATAGTTTTCAAGGGTCTTATGGGTTGAGCATGTTATCCTGTTAGAGACTGAAGCAGGAGTCTTATTTTCCATTCTGGGTATTTCCTAGTTTTCCAAATGGGGAATTTCGCCAATCAATTTAAAGCAGGTCTTCTGAAAATAAGGTGACAGGATCCTCTCATGGGTGAAGGGGTCACTGTTTCTGCACTACTGAAAAACACAGGAGGAAGCTTACAGTCTTCTATGAACTTGAGCAACCAGCCTGGGAGTTCCAGTGTTAGCAGGGGTGTGGACTCCCTTTAAATGTTGTGGAAGCAACAATTTGTGTTTTAAAAAAGTTGCATCCATTGTTGATCCAATGTAAAAATGAGGAGACTCAGGCTTGCTCCTGTCTTCATTTCTTTCCCTAATAATAAACATACTAACCAGAGGGGGCAGGTACATTCGAATGGCAAAGTGGGCGTGGCCTCAGGGACCGGAGGCTCCATCTCTGAACCAAACACGTGGTGAACGTGCTATCCGCATTTCATATCCACCCACACTGTTTATACCGTGGAACGCTCTCCTTTCCTGCTCAGCTCAGCACAAGCATCCTAAATGTTAAGTTATGGATATTCAGGAAAAGCCCTGGGAGGGTATATGGTATTTCTGTGTCAGCTAAGACAAAGATTTGCTGTATCCTGTCAGATGGCATTGACTCAGGTGTTCTAGGCTGCCTCCGATAATGGGACGTGAAGGCAACAGTAAAAGCTAGGTGGGGGGGTGGGGAGAAGTCGAGTTTTACAAATCCACAATTAAAAAAGAATTTGAACCTGTCAAAGCACCTTTCAAACTTTCTCGTATCCTGCTCCCCAAGTTACCATCCCAGAGGATGGGAGAGCGATGTCCCGCTGTCTGTTGTCTGTAGTGGGTGCAGGGAAGCAGGGTCTGGCAATTCGTATCCCTCCCTATGATGTACAGTGTGGCATTTGTATAATTTATTTCTTCATACATATTTCATTATTATTAATCATCATAAATAAGTAAGTTGCATCTTTTAATGACATGGGAGTTGAAGAAATAGACTGTGTCAATGTCCGTGACAGTGCCACACGGTCATCATTAGGGGGATTTATTATTTTGGAAAAAAGCAAGTTAAAAGACTCAGCTCAGTAGTCAGAAGTGCAATTTGAGGTTTATTGTGCAAAAACCTAAAGTGGAAACAGTTCTTCTGAAACTGTTTAACATACATGTAATTCAAACAGCCTTCTTTACAAGGCCTTCGGTGCATTCATGCTAGTACAGCAAAGTTCTCTGCCCAAGTTATTCCTTTCAAGCTGTATAGTTTAAGCACAACATGAATACCTTGGCCATAGGAACTCACTGAAGCAGCAAACACTGAGCTCAAGATCTCTCCTTCAAATAGCGGGATTCTGGGGAAGCCTCCTTTTGCTCCCTTCAGAGGCAATTAATGATTTTGAATACACCTGGAGATGATTAATTCTGGGAGCAACCTCCAAGCTGCAGGTCACATTTCACTTTGGTCTGGAAAGAAACCAAATAAAAGAGGGATTTAGAAATAGAGGCAATTTTTATTCTAATATTTTTGCCTGCAATCTCTAGCTTCCTTTGGCAAAGAAATAAAAATTTCCAGTCTGGGGAACTTCAATGTGTCACATGAATATTACATTTTTACCTCAGTTTAGCCATTTCAAACGGAAAAAAAGAGAGAGAGAGAGAGAGAGCGCGAGCTCAAAGAAGAGCCATTGCCAGGCAGGGTGGTTTGGTTCCGCGGAGCTTACGTGGAGGGGTGGCTGCAGTGGAAAGAGGGCCCGTGCACATCAAGGCCTGCACTCTTTTCAAGGCTGCTGTATGATCACTGACTCGTAATCCCACAAGCTCAGCAGGGTCTCAGGTACTTTTGATTTCTGGTTTGGGTCATAATTGAAGAATGGGCAGAATATATCATCAGTTTTGTAAGGTGACTTCAAACTCTTTAAAAAAATGGCCTTCTCACTTAAAATTTAAATACATATTTCTTAGTGCCCTGTATAATAGGGTTTACTCTAAATCAATGCTCTCAAGCCTGGCTGCACATTAAAATCCCTAAGGGAGCTTTTAAAACAGTTGGGAATGTCCAGTCACGCCCAGTATCTGATTTTAATTGATCTGAGGTAGGGCTCAGAACATTTTTGAAAGCTTTCTGGATGATTCTAATGTGCTGCTGGGGTTGAGAACAACAGCTCTAAATACTTAGATAAGTATGGAAGTTATCATGATTATTTTTGTAAGTATACGTCATGCTTTAGTTTATGAAACTGAGGAAGGGCATTCACTGATACAGTCTAGTGCAACATTTCCAATCCTAGTTTGGAAAGTTTTGAGAGAGTGATTTTTTTTTGAATATTTTTTCTTTATTTTCTCCCTTTCTTAGTGTTTTGTTTTCTTTTTCCCCATACACACACCGGCATACACAAACATTTATGGTGTCATAACCATACCTTTTTTCCCCCTCCTGGGAATATATTATCTATCAAAGTACCTTAAACTTCTCTTGGGATATCCAAAAATCTGTAGAGCATCATGTAATTAATCAGGAGATGGGCAAAAATTTCCCACCACATGACAAAAGTAGATGGAGACTAATATTTTTAAAAACCAGTGTCCTACACAATAATGACATTCCTATGTAGGGTGAAGTAAGGAATTGAAGTAAAGATCAAAACGAAACAACACTATTTATTTGCCTAAATAATGATACTGGGTTATAATGAACATGGGTACTTTTATTTGGTAATTTAGTATATTTTTAAGCAAATTCAGTGACCAGAAATAATATTGATAGCCAAAGCAAAGTGAAGAGTGAGAGAGAATGTCTGGTTCATACTGAAAGAGAAAAATGAACCTTCTAGAATCAGAAGGAAAATCTCGTGGAATTCATCAAACCCTTGTGTGTCTGTACCTTACAGACAGGGAAGGTGAGCCTATGGGAATTACCAGCTTTTCTATTGTCATCTCTTTGTTTCTGTTGAGAGCAAAGGCAACCGGCTTCCCTAACAGACAAGAGTAGAATTTAAAGTTGGAGAAGTTTACAGTTAAGTGATTTATTCTATTCTGAGTCCAAATTAAAGGACATCCAAATGGCTTTGGTACTAAGTTGTGTACCTGTGATAGATTTTATACTGAATAAGAAAAAAGTGAATAGAGATTTTTGAGGATACTAATATCAACAAAATTAGAAGTATTTGAAAATTTTACAACCCGTGATGTATGAATGTGTTACTGTGTAATTATCTGGAGCTCTGCACCTTGAAATAGAGTGAAGGTAAGTGCCTGTGATTAGGCCCCATTATATATATGAAGCCTATTACAACACATCTGATCGCAAAATGGGTTTATAGTAATAAATACTTTTATCAAAAAATGCATACTAAAAGTAAATATTTGATTTAAAGACTATAATGGTAAAATATATTTAATCACAAGTATGCTAAAGAGTCTATCCTCTAACAAATACTAAAATAAAAGCAAGAGTTGTTTGATGTATGATCATATGCTGATTTTTTCCCTTTCATTAATACTAAATGCTCAAGCGTATTGTACTATATTTCACTCTCTAATTGAACATTTTAATGTCCAAATGACAGAAACTTCAAATATATTGTTACCATAGTGAACATTATTTAAAATATTTTAAACACCATGTATATCCAGGCAAAGGCTTTTATTCAACACCATGAATAAAAGATACATTCGTATTTGCCAGTGAGATTTAGGCAAAGAAGATTAAAACTGCTGAAAGACATTGCTTCTTGGTGTTCCAGAATATAGCCAGAAATGCTTAAAAGGCCCTAATCAAATGGTCCTCATCTTCAAGGGCTAAACAAGATATCAAGATAAAGTTGAAAATTTTCCCATTCTCCATGACACAAATACTAAAATTCTCTGGGAAATTCTGGATTTAACTGGTGTCTGGCATCTACTCCATCATGAATTATTTACATGGATTCTTGTAATAATCTAGGTGAAGCTACGGCACCAGAGCCTTTTGAGAAGCCTTTCGATTAGGGTAGAAATGGCTCAGCATTCTTGGTTCCTTTGGTTTGGAACAGAACCTTGAGTCCATTCTGGAATGATGCCAGTAGCCCAAGGGCGGGCTGCACCCTGCCTGGCTTCTGGGAGGAGTTATAGCAGAGTCACCAAGAGACAGGGCTTTGGGATTCTACAGAACTGAAGCCTAGTTTGAACCCTAGTTTCTTTACTAATAGGCTTTAAGTATTGGCTAAATTAATTAATCTTGCTACAACTTGCTTTTTAGTCTATTAAAGAGGAACAGTAGCATCCATTTTGCAAGTTATTGTGAGGAAAAAAATGAGATCATCTCTGTAAAGGGCTTTCACACAGTGTCAGGCACAGAGTGAATGCACGACACTTTTCCTTCTTCAACAAGTGTTGAGCTCTGGATCAGTAGGGAAGGCTACCTAATCTGCAGGCCTCAGGGGAACATAAAACTTCAGGCTTCCTTGTTCAAGAAGTGAGAAAAAGTGCCATTAAATATACAGCCTTTTTCTTTTAGTGATCTCTTTTTTGAAGCATCATGGGTTTTTCCTTTTGCTTTTGCAAAAGTAAGTAAGTAAGTAAGAAAAAATTCAAATTTTAAATGATCAGCATTCATTTTTATATTGGACCACACCAGTGTTAAATGAAAATGTAAGCACATTTAACTAGTATATGGAGTCACTAAAATTACACCATTCATATTTCACAGCTCACACATGCATGTATGCATTCTGTTCTTACAGAACAGTAACACTGCGCAACAGTAACATGAGGTTTTTATTTCATTTCTTGGTATGTGTACGTTCTACCAACACTCTCCACCTTTATCTTGAGTAAGGATGGACCGAACAGAAAAAGAGCTATGGATAACCTTTTTTCCCCTCTTTCCTTGTACACGACATTTTCTGTACAAGTGTTGGGCTAGGAAAGTAATAGAAGTAAGAAAGAACATGATAGGTTTCCTTGGTCATTCTTACCTCACAGAGCACCATTGTTCTTTGTGGTTTTGAAGCCAAGTTCTGGCTTGAAGAGGAAGCATGGCTCCTTAGGGCTCTCAGCTCCCCACTGAATCATGGATGTAACACACTTACCTTGTAATAACTTTAAGTCTTATTGAACACCCACACATGTAGGCCCATCAAAATTCTGTACTCATGCGACATCACAAAGACAACATGAGAAGGGGTCAGCAAAGAAAAGAAAACATCTACATTGAGTGCATTTCCTTTGCTCATGTGTACACTCCATTGTCCACTTACAAAACACAAGCTCAGAGATAAAAGTTATGAATCTCTAGATGGTGACCGTGGAGTGCTAAACCAGGCAGAAGGCCAAGTTCAGCTACCCAGGCTGTGCATCCATAAAGCCAGCCCTGTTGATCAGGCATGTCTTACATGCTGAGATACTGTGCTGAACACTACAGGCCATGCTGTTGCTTCACTGAACTTACAAGGAAATGGACAGATAAATAAAGACAATTCAGAGGGTGACAAGTATAATTAAGAAAGTAAAATATGAAAATGTCGACTGTTGCAGATCAGTGGGATCGATGGACATTTTATTTATTTATTTTTTAAAGATTTTATTTATTTGACAGAGAGAAACACAGCCAGAGAGGGAACACCAGCAGGGGGAGTGAGAGAGGGAGAAGCAGGCTTCCTGCCGAGCAGGGAGCTGGATGTGGGGCTGGATCCCGGGTCTCCGGGATCATGACCTGAGCCGAAGGCAGGCGCCTAACCAACTGAGCCACTCAGGTGCCCCTCGATGAGCATTTTAGATAAGGTCATTAAGAAAGACTTTTCTAGGGAGCTGACATTTGAGCTGAGATCTACATGACAAAAGGTGCTAGACATAGAAAGATGCAGGAGGGGCGGAGTTCCTAGTGGAAGGAACAAGCACCAGGTTTCTAAGGGGAGAACAAACTTGGCGAGTTGTATTGCTACTCCTGGTACTGGGAATGGCCTGCGTGTCTGGAATGAGCATCAGGCCTCTGGCCCTTTGCTGCTCCACATGGCCTCCCAGGATCAGCAGCGTCAGTATCACTGTGGAGGCTGTTGCAAATACAGGAATTTCATCTCCCTCCCCTTACCTACAGAAACAAGTCTCCATTTTTAGCAAGACTCCCAAGTGATTTGTATGTGCATTGAAGTTTGAGAGGTGCTCAGTTAGAGGATCAGTGTGGCTGAAATCTAATGAATCAATAGATGAGGTTGGGGTTTGGAAAGTCAAGGCTTGATCTTCTAGGCTTTATCTACCAGAAGAAAAGGAATTCAGGCTTTGTTCTAAGTGTGATGGAAACTATGCGAGCCTTTTAAAGGCGAGTGCGATTGGTGGCAATGAGGGTTTTTAAGGTTGAGAAACATCAGAAAGGGTAGAGAGATGTTAAAAGAGATGTGGGAACAATTTTCCACTTTCCTGTCACCCAAAGGTTTCTCACTGGTGGCAAAGTCAAAGAACAGCCATATAGCTCACCCCATGACTGGGTCTTGGTCCTATGCGTAGACCTCCAAGAAAATGCATAGTACATTGTGCCAGTATGTTGTTTCACATTTATATTTCTCCCTCTTCTATTAGCCAAAACTTCCTCCACAGCATAAACCACACTTTGCACCCTAATATTTATTAGAAATACAGTAAATGTGTATTGATTTGAGTCAACTGAGAAGATGTGAGCTAGGGGCGCCTGGGTGTCTCAGACATTATGCTTATGCCTTCTGCTCAGGTCATGATCCCGGAGTCCCAGGATCGAGCCCCACATCAGGCTTCCTGCTCAGTGGAAGCCTGCTTCTTCCTCTCCCACTCCCCCTGCTTGTATTGCCTCTCTCGCTGGGTCTCTCTCTGTCCAATAAATAAATAAAATCTTTAAGGAAAAAAACGTGTGAGGTAAAAAAAACAGGAATTCAGGACATTTTTATGGGCTGCTGGTCTGTCCTCTGCTCTCCTTAATTTGTTCATACTTTGAGCACATCTTTTAAATTAATGGAAGTAGTAGGAAAGAGTCCTGAAATGTTTGAATGTACAATGTTTGGATGTATTCTTTAGCTGAATAAGAATATATTTTTAATTTGTTAAAACTTTTTAAAAGAGACTTGTTATACATTTTCGTTTCTGTTGTTGGAATCAAGCATCTGTTTCAAGAGTCCAACAGGTGCGGCAGGGTGGCCCATACTCAATGGCGCAAGTGACAAGACAGGTCTGCCCCGTCCTCCCCCTGTGCTTGGACAATTGTCAAAACACCTTGCCATCCCATTGGGCTCCTGGCTCAAAACTCAGAATCCATTCTTGTCCAGAAAAACCCAGGAGGCTCTGATGCTGCCACTCTCACCTCTACACGTGAAAACCTGACCTCCCTCTGTCCTGGTTGGGGGGCGAGGTTGTAACCACTATTTTCAGTTGTTTAGGCTAATAGCTTTTTCGGCTAATGGTTAAAAGATGCCCCCTTACAATCAAAGTTGTAATCCATTTATACCTCTACAAAAGAACACTTAAGAAGAAACAATTCCTTTTTTTTAAGGAACTATGACAATCCTCATATTTCTAATAGCTTGATTGAGATGTCAAGGCTTGCTGGCATTCCTCTTTACCTTAACTGAAAGAGGGTGACAATATTTTCTTGAATGAGTGAATCACAGTTCAGTTAGTTAGTCTGTTTCACATTGTCCTGTAAACTTTTATTAAATCTAATTTGATTTCATTGCCATCAGCATAAAAAGAAAAACAACAACAAAAGTTGGCTGTCAGTTTATTTATTGACTCTCTACTGTCTTGTGTTCATTAATATAAAATATACAAACCTTAAAGCTAAATCTGTTTGAGTCATTCTTTAAAATAACAGGTGCCCTTTTCATGGGTGAAAGGTTGATTTGTTGGCTTGGATTCGCTCTCGAGTGTGCAGTCATTCTGGTAACCTGTGAGTCAGTGTCAGGCATTGTGTGCTGGAACAGGGTGTCGACTCTGACTGGTTTCACAGACACTTCTCGCCTCCGGACATCCATCATCCCCCTAGCTGTATCTCACCAGGGCACCACGGTTTCTGTTCCTTTCTAGTCCAGTCACTAGATACAATAAACATATTTCTTGTGGATATTTTATCAATGTCAGATTATAAACACAAAATTCCTAGGGAAGAAGATAGTCTTTCAGGTGAGTTTAGAGTTTTCTTTATCTGCAGGTATATAAACAGAGAAAGGATTGAGACTTCTTGCCATTTCAGCCATCTGAGGAGTTACCTTTAGCTTTCTTTCTTTTCTTTTTTTTTTTAGATTTTCTTTATTTATTTGGCACAGTGAGAGAGAGAGGTTTATATTGCCTTCTACTTCAATAACATTGCATTAATAGAGTTTTACTGTAGATTATATGCTTAAAAGAAAAACCAGATGTCTAATGGTAAAGTAACAGGGTGGGTAAAAGTGATTTTATCTAATAAAAAACCCTGCTGCTGTCAGTCCAAGATACTGAAGATGAAGTCCATGTACAAAAGGACAATACTAGGACTATCTTTCCATTTGAAACACCAAGCACTTCTTTCAAATACAAGAAAAAAAAATAACTGGAGTGGTGAACATTTTTTTAATTTTAAAAAGCATTTATTGCTTTTATAGAAAAAAAATAGATCCAGCTTATGACATTTCAGTAACAATAAAGACAATTAGAAATAAAGACACAACAAGAAACAGAGGTTCATGGCAGATATCAAGCACCATAGCTGGTACTAGAAGCCAAGAGAAAGAGATGTTTGTGGCATTATATATTTTTTGTCTCAAAAAACAGTGTATGTTCCTTAGTTGTCTAATTAGACCAATCAGGTTTTTCTGGTTTAGAATTCATCATGAGGGTTTAAGTGATTTTTTTCTTATATTGATTAAAGGAGAAGGATACCATGTTAAACCTTAAAGAGAGAAAGGGTGAATGACATTCAGTGAGTACCTATCTGTGCGTAACTCCATGTGAGGCAATTTTATATTGCTTAAATACATCCTACCCAAGAATCTCTCAGTGCATACCCCTACCCTAACACTTACAGAAATTACACTTTTGTTCCCCTGTCTCCTGTTAGACTATAAACTTGAATACAGAGATTTCTTGGTCTTCATTTTCTTGTCATTCATATGTCTGTCAAATGTCCACCTCCTGGATAGGATCTTTCCTGATTTCTGTTTCTAAAACAGCCATATTCCCACAAAGTCAGCTGCTCATTCTGCTTTATTTTCTTCATAGCTCCTATCACTTGCCTTAATTTATATTGACTTATTCTTGGTTCTTAGTTCTTGGTTTACTTTCTGAATATTTTACTAAAATACAAGCTACAAGGACAAGGAAGTTGTCATGCTTGTGTAAAAATTTATCTCCATCACTCAAGACATTGCCTAACATACAGTAAGCACTCAAAATAAATATTAGGTCAGTAAATAAATGAAATCTTTTATATCCAACCCCGACATGAACTCCAGTCCCTAATAGAGTCTCTAAAAGTGTTTGACAAACTAAACTGAATTTCAAAAATTCTCTGGGCTCAAGGAGAGTAATTTTCTCAAGGTCAAACTGTAATGAGTAGAGCATTCTAGAACATGAACCCAGGTGTGTGTGTACTTTGCGTACCATTCAACACTGATTCCAAGAGCAGCAAGAATGACGTTCATGCATGTGGATTTCTGTATTGTGGCTTTATTACAAGGTGAAGTTTAGACAATCTAGAGAGGTGGACAGGTGATCCCAAATGAATTTTATGCAATTATAGAGTAGAAGTTAATTCTTGAGTTACTTCTGTGTATTATTCACTACGGGGAGATCCATAAGCCAACTAGATATGGGTGATGCAGAATTAATAGTCTGTTGTAAAAGTTGAAGAACTGAAAATGTATTTTCTGTCACAGGGCCATCCTGCTCACACATGGAAGTGGGCCAAGGTGGTACCTTTTGGAAGGGTTATATTTTCCCTATGAGCCTTATACCTGCTTCATCCCTTGCAAACAGAACAAAACAACAAAGTGTTTGATATAAAATGTTTCACTCGTTCATTATACCGTATGGAAAAAGCATTTATCTCTGAAAAGGTTTAATGATACATATTAATAATGGAAATGAGTTGACCAGAAATAAGTTGGTGTGTGCTCTGGAAATGTTCAGTTCTTCGGAAAAGTACTTTATCATGGCATTAGTCAAGATTAGTGGGCTGCAAAATGCAGCCAAAGTAGCTGAATGAATTGACCTGTTGAATGAAATTTTTAGGATTGTTTACCTGAATAATAATGTTTACCAAATATGTATGGTAATAATTTTTACTAAATTACTACTTCTGACAATAATTAATAACTAATGTCAGCTGCTTCTGAAAATTGGCTCCTAGTTAGACATGGTAAAAACATATATCAGCAGAGAATGACGCATGACTTCCTGGCGGAGTGGAAGTAACATATGCTATAGAGTCAGTCCAGCCTCGTTTCAGATGTTAATAATGCACTGCCTGGAGGAGAAATGCAGAGAAGTCTTCTCTCTGTTTCATAAGGTTGTCCTGCAACGGAAAGTGAATAATACCTGTGAAGTGTCTCCCTAACCTAGTGCTTGCTCAAAGTCGATGGAACTCAGTGAGTCTTCTGTACCCTAGATACAAGCTCCTGAATTGTTTCTCGTACATTTGGCCCAAGCCATAGCACTAACAGATTCAATCTTCATTTGTATCTCTTCTAGAACATGAAAGGCACCCTGCTTCAGAGCTCACTGCGGCGTCTCCTAAACCCCCTCTTCTTCCCTCCGTACTTTTCATGTCTCCACAGCTTGTCTGTTGCCTCTCACTTAGCTCTCTTCATCCCTCAAATAACAACTTAAAAATGGTGGTGCCAGTCAAACATCTGCCTTTGGTTCAGGTTGTGATCTTAGGATCCTGTGCTCGAGCTCCATGTAGCTCCCTGCTTGGTGGGGAGCCTGCTTCTCCTTCTCCCTCTCCTCCTGCTTATACTCTTTTGCTGTCTCTCAAGTAAATAAATAAAAATCTTTTTAAAAAATTTAAAAATGTTTTTCCGTACTCATTTCATATCATTACCGGATTTATTTCATTTGTGATTTATGTCTGCTAAATGCTAGGGGAAGTAGCCAGTTGCTTATATTATGATACACTCTTGCATAATAAAAGGAAATCAAGACATTCAGACTTCAGTCCAAAACTGGACTTGTTCTAGCGTTGTACAGAAATCTATTTGAGGATTGGAGAATGAACGTATCTTAAGCTATTAAAGACTAGAACACCCTTCCGGTCTGTCAAATTCTTTCAAGCATCTTGACCCTGAGATTCATCATTCAAACTTGGTTTTGGTGTGTGGCCAAGGTAGTAACAGAGAAAACTGGAGAGATCCTCTGGATTACAGAGAAATCCAAGGTTGCTTAATGAATCTTGGCTATAACTTCTTTCTTCTTCAGCTTTGAGTTGGAACAAGACTTGTCCTTCAAGCTGTGTTCTGCTTGATGATGAAGAGCTTACAGTGAACACAGAGGTGGAACTCTTTCATACTCTTACTGACTTGCAGCTACAAATCCCAGCCCAAATCTACTTTGCCATACACTCATTCTATGTAGAGTCTTCCAAAAAAATCAAGTTACATCTCTTTAGGTCAGAGAATCCTCTCAGTAAACCCTCTCCTAAACTCTGCCATTCCTCATCATTTAGGACCTAACATTTTTGCAGCATTTGGATTCTATAGCTATCCACTACTTTAAGTCTTTGCTCTGAACCCAGGCATAGTGTGGCCTGAAATTGTTTTCTGGTAGCCCGTAGCCAACTATGCCAACTATGAGCAGTCCCAAAGCCTGCTTGATTATAAACCACAAGATGGCAGCCATGTCCCGGGCCTTCCATTTCTGCAGCCATGTGGGGCAGCATCCCTAAACCAATTTGGGTAGCTCTAATCCTGATGTCTTCTTTCTTTCCAAACTATATGTTCATAGAGATTAAAATTAATTTTCATTTCACAACTTCATAAGTAAATTTTTAAAGTTACAAATAACTTCATACAAATCTGGTTTTCTTCCTAAAAGATCCAGTCTTAAATAGGCATTCTTCCCCAGAATAGAAATTTCAACATCAGTATTGTATCTACCATTTCTATCTAATGTTGAGGTTCTTAGAAGCATACACCTAATGTTCAGACATTGGGCACTTATTCCCCCCACAAAATTCCAACAACGAGGTGGAGGATTTCTCTGACTCAAGTCCAGAAAGTAATGTTTTAATCTGAAATATGAAATGAAATATACCACCTTAAAGTCAAAACCTCTAAGGAACCCCCAAATTTTAAAACCTGGAATCCAACAAGATCCCACCTTTTGCCTGCCAGGTTTATTGAGATATTACTGACATATAACATACTGTAAATTTAAGGCATATATAGGTATATATGCACACGTGTGTATGTGTGTATAACTACAGAATGATGACCACAATTAGGTTAGTTAACACCTGCATAGCTCACTTAATTATAATTTTTTTGGTAGTGAGAATATTTAAGATGTACTCTCTTAACAACTTTAAAGTATATAATACAGTTTTGTTAACTATAATCAACATGCTGTACATTAAATTCCCAGAACTTAGTCATCTTATGACTGAAAGTTGGTAACCATTGACCAACATCTCCCCTGTTTGCCCACTCCCTAGCCCTGACAACAACCATTCCAGTCTGTTTCTATAAGATGGCCTTTTTTTCTTTTCTTTTAGATTCGACCTGTAAGTGCGATCATACATATTCAAGATCCCACGTTTAATAGACCTTTATTCAAAGAAACAACAACATTCTCAAAAACTTTCCCTTTGTATTTATCTTGCACCCCATCACCTACTTCTACTAGGAAATGGTATATCTATGTAGAAATGGAAATATGTGTGTATATCCTATCATGTCACTATTTCATATTATCCTTCAAAAAAGCAAGATGATCCTTAACTCCTCAGACATTAGGACAAGTCTGCAGTCCGTTGTCGTAAATCATCCACTTCCCCAATTTGTAATCACTGTCTTCCTCCTGTGCTACTAAATGTTCTCTTTCCCTCCTCTCAGTATCCTTAGCATGATAAGGGGCAGGAAGTCCCTCTCTGATAAAGACAGATTGATGAAGGATAGAATTCTGTTCCTTCTCAGCCTATGACGGATCCAAAATGTACCTCCTGTCCTGCTCCCTCTCCCGCCACTGTCAGCCATCTCACAGGCACACTCACGCACACACACGCGCCCACAAACGCCTCACCCGTGTGCGAGGCTCAGCTCCACTGCATTTCCGTGCTGCTGTCCTACTTCTTTCTTGTCTCCTGCCTTTTTCCGGAGTTGGTCCATGGTTTCTAACTTTGTTTTCTTCGTTGATATTTGCAAAATAGATTGGAACTAGATTGGTTTCATATGAAAGACTTGGTTATGGATCAGTGACTTTCAAACCCAGCTCATTATCAAAATCCCAGCAATAGGTTAAAGAATGCACCTCGGCAAATCCACTCTCCTTGACTAGCAGATCTGATGTGAAGGTGATGTATCTGGAATTTAAAAAAAAAAAAAAAAAAAAAAAAAAGACTCTGCAGTTGGTTCTAATAGCCCAAAAGCTCAGGACTGTTAGTTTTAAATCCGAATACCATGAATAGAGACTGGAACTAGCAGATGTTAATAAATATTCTATTAATCACGTACTTCTTAATTAATTGATATTGTAGCAAATAATAGTGGTAGTTGGTGTAGTAGAGCCATAAGTTCAATATTCCTCAAGAACATGTTTCCTTATTATAAAACATGATAAGGAAACCTGATTTCATAAGCAATAAACAAATTTATTTAAAGATGGAATTCTCAGATCTTTTAATATGCTCATGTGAAAATTGAATCTTCAAGAGATGTATACATCATCAAGCTAAGGGGACTCTGCATGTATCGCTTTTAAGTTACTTTTAAATATTTTTGTTTTAAGGAACAGTTTGGTGAACGATTATTAAGCAGAATACCATCTGGAGAAGGCTTCTCTGGAGATTACATATCTCCATGACTTATTTGAACCAAATCTCTTCAAAGCTGGCTATGTGTTCGAATTACTTGGGGAATATTTAAAACATGGATATCTGGGTCTCACCAGAGACCAATTTAATCAAAATCTCTAGAGGGTAAAGCCAGATAGTAGAATTTAAGAAAAAAGTCCTTAGATACTTGTAACATGCTGATGAGGTTGAAAATCATTGCTTAAAAACTGTAAGCAGAACGTAAAATATCTTCTAAATTACGGGCTACCAATAATGACTAACATTTATTGTCAATCGTGTGCCATACTTTTTCCTCGTGTGTTCTCTAACCAAATCCTCATGGCTATTTTATGAGGCCGGTACCATTATTGCTCCCATTTACAGATGATAAATCTAAAGGGTTAGGGAGTAAAAGTTATTTGCCAAAGACATGCAAGTAGTGATTTAGGGGGTTTGTGGCTCAGCGCTTTGATTCTAGAGCTTGCACATTGAGCCCTGATGCTGCCCTGCTTCCCCAAACTCTTCTTTCTGCAGACGCTCTATATGCTTAAAACTAATACGTTATCTACATTTACTGGACCAAAATGCTAACAGGAAATCTAACTTAAGGCTAAGTTCCTCTACCCACAAAATCAAATATTTTGATATTTTGACCATTATATTTTTGTATTTTTTAATCTATTCCATCAAAGACTTCTGTTAATAGTTGTACACATAGAACATAACGGAGGCCAGGCCACTCCCTCCCACATTTGATAGTGAAACAGGGAATTGATTTCGGCCAAATCTTCATGCCAGTAAAAAGACTTTAAAGCTGATTCCGTTAGTCAAAATAATTCAGCCCTCCTTTTTCTTTGATTGTGAAAATGTATTTACTAAATTCACATCAATGAAGCATTAAAAAAATCACTTATTCTAATTATTATTTCCTTAATATAACAAAACTTCAATTGAATAGGCCCCCAAATAATAGAATTTTTAAATGGGAAAATGTTTTAACTCTCTGTTTTTCCTTCATTCAAAAGCCAAGGAAGTAGAAGCAATTTAAAATCAGGGGCCTTCAAAAGATATATCACTACTGTTCCTTCTTCTGAAATTCTAGTCCAATAATTATCTGCATATTTAAATAATGTTAGTTTTTTTCTTGGAATCCTTTAGAAATCAACACAGAGCAGGCAAGTATGGCCTCAGAATTAGGAAGAGAGATAATCTTCCATTTGGAATTTAGGACATGCAAACTTGTATTGTTATTTATTCTTCTTTCTCTTTTAAATATTCACACTGTTGCTGCAATTAGATATTAAATCCCTGGGTCTGTACATTCTTTCCCATTTGCTTCTCAGCTCCTAGCAATAAATACGTAAAGATGGTTGGAAGTTGGGGGGGAGGGGGGAGAAACAGAACCAACTCCCTGTGCAGCCAGCTTTTCCAGCTACAACATAAAAGCAAATTGATATGCTTCAGCATTTAAAGATCATGAATCAATAAAATTACTAAATTATTGTTGGTATATGTTTACTATGTTATAATTATGCTATTTTTAATGTTATTTTAAAATATTTAGGATACAACATATAGTATCATTCTTTTACACTTTATGTTACTGTCTATATTGTGGTCCCCCTCCCCAAGTTCATTTTTGAAGACCTAACCCCTTAATATCTCAGAATGCGATGGTATTTGAAAATAAATTCTTTAAAAAGGCCGTTAGATTGAAATGAGGTTATTAGGGTGGGCCCTAATTCAGTATGACTGTGTCCTTATATGAAAAGGAGATATGGCACTGACAGGCACAGAGGGAGGACCATGTGAGGACACAGGGAGAAGACAGCCAATCCGCAAACCGAAACAGAGGCCTGAGAAGAAACCCAACCCTGATAACATCTCGATCTTGGACCTCTGGTCTCCAGAGTTGTGGAAAGCGCAACTTCTCTTCTTTAAGTGTGTGGTACTCTGCTCTGGTCCTCTAGCAAACCAATACAATTATTTCATCTGTTACAATCTTATGGGCATATTTGCCGTTCTAGGTAATATCATAATGTCTTTGTGCTTTTTAGTGTCTTTAGTGCTTTTTATTATTGGACATTCTTTTTTAATGTCGTTTTGGATTTTCATAAACCCTTGACAGAATGCAAGGTAGATCTTTATTTCTGCTTCTCTCCTTTCCTGTAATGCAGTATGATCAAAAATGAACAAAGCAAATGGTGTTCATTCAAATAAGCAGTTGTGAATTTATATAAAGATGAATTTTTATTTGGAATCATTTAAGATTAAAAGGTTAAAAGCTAACTTTCTCATCTGGAAGAAAAAAAGGATTCTTCTTAAAATGTATCCAACATCAACAATATGACCAGAACTGAATTGATGTGTTGTTTTTGTTTTTTTTAAGATTTTATTTATTTATTTGACAGAGAAAAACACAGCTAGAGAGAAAACACAAGCAGGGGGAGTGAGAGAGGGAGAAGCAGGCTTCCCGCAGAGCAGGGAGCCGGATGCGGGGCTTGATCCCCGGACTGCGGGATCATGACCTGAGCCAAAGGCAGACGCTTAACCCACTGAGCCACCCAGGTGCCCCTGAATTGATGATTTTTACTGTCACCCTAAAGGTCAGATTGGCCACTGGGGGGCCTTGGTGCCAAACTTGGGTGGTACCTGACCTCCTCAATGGTGAACATTAGACAGAAGTATGCATTGGGTTCCCTGGGTTTTTGAACATTAGATATTGGATGCTCTACAAATTACCTGAAAACTCCTAACAGATATCAAACATAGGTTTTTAAAATTGATCTTCCAAAATGGTCTTGTAGAGGAATTCCACATCTGATAGCAGTAAGTATCAGTCACTTAAAAGGGTCTAGTTTTATTATGTAACAGATATTTTCCATATTTAAATATTTCTTTTTTCCCCCCTCGAGTCATAGAGTTTCTTTTGGTTTTGCCCTCTTCTCTTTTCACATTTATGACCACAGGTCAGTAACTTTATTTTTTTGACTTCACAAGTTGTAAAATGGGTGGAGTCACAACACTCGCTTCATGAATGTTGTTTTGAAGTTACATAAGATGAAACCCATCAAGCATTTGGCTAGTTGATTGTCACATTCTAGGACCTCATATAATTGTGAGCATTATTATTTTTTTTAAAGATTTATTTATTTTAGAGAGAGAGAGAGAGAGAGAGCTCACACGTGAGTTGGAGAGGGAGAGAATCTTAAAGCAGAGTTCCTGCTGAGCACCGAGCTTGATGTGGAGCTCCAACTCACCATGGAAACCAAGAGTTAGACCTCAACGGCCTGAGCCACCCATGTGCCCTGTGGGTATTATTAACAATTAAAATATATTTCAGTATGTCCCTATTCATCTAACTCACATAAATTATCATGTGGCTATTTAAATTGTAAAATATACTCGAAATATAGCTTCAAAATATAGATAAAATGTCTTTCAGGTAATATAAAAAGAATATTTCAGATAATGTAATGAAAAGCTGTTTATGTGTGATATTTTGCTTGGTCTTGAGAAAAACTTTCTGAATTGGTATTACTAACCCCTGGATCTCAGTAGGGTCCCCGTGACCTGGCGCAGCCAAATCATACTGTTGAAGGTGGCGGTGCTCGAGCTCACACTCAGGCTTTCCCTCCCACTTCTAGTCCACCTCTTTGAATTTCAAAGGGTTTCTCACTTTGGCCACTCCTGCTTGTTAAGCTATAAAACAAATCACAACATAAAAATCTTGCATGCCATACTGTTTATTTTATTGCCATTTATTTTTCCATAAATAATAAACGATAGTGAGATACTTGAGGCTCTCAACGTTTCATGACTAGGGGTCATATTGGTAATTTGACAATTCCGTCCCACTCCTGAGGTGCCTCTTACAACAATGTAGGCACTGAAACCCGCCTGTATGAGGGACATCATTAGACACAGGGAGGGAAACTGTGCAGTGTTTCCTGTAATGATGGAAACTTATTGTTCATTCCTTTATAAAGAATCTCCTCCCTTCTTCTCAGATTGCAAATCAAAACTTGTCAGACTCCTGCACTAACGCTTCATTTTTTCCTCATAGATACTGTCAACCTTGTAATTAAATAGTTTTTCCCTTGATGTTAGAAGCTAAGAGCCCATTTTGAGTTCATTTTTTTGCAAGTGAATGTGTCTTGTGTCCCGCCCTCATTCCTGGTTCCTTCTTTTCCTCCTTCACATTCCTTTTCTTTCATTCTTCCCGCAAGTTGGAAATTATTTTTATTTGCTACACTGTATGCTTCTTTGTAAGAACCCCAAACCCTTCTGGAACAAATCAATCAAGCAACTTCAGCTTTTGTGGGTATTTTACAGTCTGACTTCAGGGCTTGGCTGTTCCAAAGGAGAACTCAGAGATGTCGCATTTTTTATTTTGTTTTGGTTCATCCAGCTGACTTACAGTATAGCAACCTTGGGATCTATAAGAGGTTCTGCACTGCTTCTGAGCAGCAAATATACCCATAAAATGATTATTCCTGCAGAAGATTGTAAGCAAGTTTCTCCATGTGTGAATTTGTAAATTATTAGATCCCAGAATATTTTGTTGGGGAAAAAGTAGAAAGAAAATATAAAGACTTTATTAGTCATTTGAAAAAAGAAAAAAAGGACTACACAAAGCATTAAAAATTATACCATGAAGAATGCTTTGCTGAAAACTGGATTGATTAGAAGGCAGACCCCAGACTCTAAGTGAAATCTCTCATTCATAAATTGAACTGTTGGGTTAAGATAGTCTGCTTAGCAAAAAAAAAAAAAAAAAAAATTTAAATTCCTTTACATAATATGGTAGTCTCTTACAAAACATTTATTTAAAGCATTTCAAATAGTACCATCCAACTGCCTGCCTTTTCCACTGACCTCCTACCCAGCACCTTTAAATCGGGCAGCAGGAGATGTTGTAGTGAACATATTATCTTTATAATTTCACAAGTCCCTCAGCTGGAGTTCAGGATCAATTCTCACACTTTAATCCTATCTGCCAAGGAATTTTTAAACTACATAACTGACAAATAACCTGAGCTGTAATTTATGGATCTTTCCTCCATGGGAAATAGATAGTTACAGCTGGTTTTTAATACAAATCGCTCTACAATCCGTAAAAGCAGAGTGATCTTACAAAGACCCACTGATTCCACAAACAAACAAACAGAAAACTGAAATGAAAGAGCAACATCAAAAGTGTTGCCAAGTCTTGTGTCTTTAACAAAGGACAAATTCTGGACCTAGACCCATTATACTTTCATTCTCAAACTAATCCTATTGTACTCCGGTTTACTTTTTTTTTTTTTTTTTTAAGATTTTATTTATTTATTTGACACAGAGAGAGATCACAAGTAGGCAGAGAGGCAGGCAGAGAGAGAGGAGGAAGCAGGCTTCCTGCTGAGCAGAGAGCCAGACGTGGGCCTCAATCCCAGGACCCTGAGATCATGACCTGAGCTGAAAGCAGAGGCATTAACCCACTGAGCCACCCAGGCGCCCATTCCAGTTTACTTTTTAAAAATATCATTGATACCCTTCCGATTCCTCTCCCAGGAGGATATTCTGGGCATATCATCATTTACCTTTTTGATTAAAATATTATTATTTTAGGAAAAATATTATATGTAATGCATTTAGGTGTTGGTATTTTTTTGAATTGCATATGTATATTTGGAAAAGGTGACAATTTTTTAAATCTCACGTGTATATCAGACCTCCATTATGTCTACCCAGACTTTCCCATGTATTCAGTTGCTTATTTGACATCCGCAGCCAGACTTTTCAAAGGAAGGGCTGTGTATCGTCTTCCCTCCCCATACTTGCTTTTCTTTCCACGTTCCTATTTCAGTGAATGCTATGGCCATTTTGCTTTCCCCTACTGAGCACAGTCAGTCCAATAGTTCCTCAATACGTCAGAAATCCATCATCTTCCCTCTTTACCCTGTGCTGTTATACCGCCTACCTGGATTAATGCCATAGGCACTTGTGATAGTTAATTTTATATCTGAATTCGACAAGGCTTAGGGATCCCAGATAGATGGTAAACCATTATTTCTAAACGCCTGTGTCTGGAAGGGTGTTTCTGAAAGAAAAATTAGATTCAGGAGACTGAGTGAACTGATCCACCTTCACCAATGTGAATAACCCTCTTCCAATCCACTGAGGGCCTGAATAGAATATAAAAGGTGACAGAAGGGTGAATTCTCCTCTTTCCTCTCTCCCTGTCTCTCAGTTCTTGAGCTAGGACATCCATCTTCTTCTGCCCTCTGACACTGAAGTTCATGGTTCTCAGGCCTTCAGACTCTGGGACTTCCACCCGTGACCCTACCTACAACCTCTGCTCCTCTCAGGCTTCCACCTCTCTGCCCCAGTTCTCAGGTCTGTGGATGAGGACTGAATTATACCACCAATGTTCCTGGTTCTCCAGCTTGCAAGCAGCAGACTGTGGGATTTCTTGGTCTCCATAAGCCTGTGAATGAATTATTTTAATAAATCTCTTCTTATGTGAATCTATGTATCCTTTTATCCTGTTTCTCTGGAGGACCACAACTAATACAGCTCCCAATCCTGAATCTTCTCCTCAACTTTGATCTTGAACTCCTTCCATTCATTCTTCAACTGGAACCACAAATATCATCTCCAAGATATGACATAATCATGTCAGAACCCTGTTCAAAAACTCTTTGGTGTGGTTATTGGCTTATTTCTTCTTATTCTTTTAGAAGATGTTTTAAGCTCCTTACATAGCTACAGGGCTCTTCCAGATCTGCTGCCCTCTTCAATATCACCCTTCACCTTCTGATGAGTGATACTGTAGTCACATCAGGTTACCTTTATTTTGATAATGAATGATACTCTTTTTAGTTATTTGTTGCTCCTTAGACAAGAATTCTTCTCCAAGAACCATTCCTCTACCAAGACTCACTTAGGTGCCCCTACAAGGTACTTGGATATGATTTCCCCCTGTTTAACTACTTACCTCACAATATTTTAATTATTTATCCTTTATCTGCAGCTTACCCATTAGACTGTAAGCAATCTGTGTCCTATTGATTGCAAATACATAGCACCTAACATCTTATTCAATTCATTCATTTTCAGTGCTGTTTTCTCACTCTCCAGCTTTCTTTCCGTATTCCTTCAGAAGCAAATCATGCTATAGTTTTATTGTTTAAATAATGTAAAGTATACTAATGGATATATTAAAGATGCTATTGCATATAAAATTTGTTAGGTGATTATTTGGTTCTATGAAAATGTAAAGATACTCTGATTATGGAGATATCAAAAAGGTCCTGTGTTTTGCTAAAGATATTTATGTATTCCTGAAGACAAGATCTTTTAAAACCTTTGAATATTTATAGATTGTGCTATTTATTTATTATTTACTTTTTTTGATCATTGGCAAGAGTGGTTGGGGGGTTTTCCCTATTAAACATAAAATGTAGCCACTATTAACTTGATTATATGCTTGCAAATAATAAGGCTAAAAAAGATTTTAAGGTTATTCTTCTGCCCCTTGATAAGGTTGTACTTAAAACTTTACAGAAATAACCCTGTTTAAGAACCACCTCAGCATGTAGGTTTTAGGAACAATATAGCATGAGCATTACTTACAACTAGTACTTACATGAAGACAGAAAGCCGTTCATTCAAAACTTTCATTTTGTCAGCACATAATACCGCTTCCCATTACAAAATACTGCAGTGCATTTTAGAGTAGACTCCTAAATAACTTCTTTTAAATACTGAAATATTTATGTATACGTTCAGATAGCAAAGATAAAATCTTGGTCACATTTTTCCATTTGGGAAACTTTAGTGTTTCTTTGAGCAACATGATAAAAATCTCAGTTTAACAAATAGTGTAAGTTTGTAGTTCATTCCCGGCTCTGTGACTTTTCCTGTTTAGTTTTTAGCTTACTTGGTTACATAACCATTGCTTTTGCTTAAAGGTCAGCCAAGAGTAAAGTTATATCTTGCTGGAGGTGAGATGTAAACAATGTCTGATCTTGCCCTGCCATTTTTCTTAAATCTTCCACAGAGCTGGGTGAAATTGTGCCAGTATTCATAAAAGAAGATTATGTTTTAGAATCTGTATTGTATTATTCAATAAATATTTCAAGGTGTCTGCAAACAGGGATTAATGGATATTATATTTCAGGAAACCAGAAAGGTATCAACCCAAAGAATTAAATAAAACACTCGTGTTTGATGCTCATATAAACTGTAACTTAAAATAAAATGTGTATAAACTTCCTTTTCCTTTTGTTTCATTTTCCTGTCAAAAGATAGTATGGAATAAAATGAAATAAGACCAAAATGAAAGGAGGCCAAAAAAAAATAAAAATCTAAATTTGACCCTCGCCCTGAAAAGTAATGCCTTTCCTCAATCATCAGTGTTAATAGTCAGTGATGGGGCCTGCATGCAATTAAAACATCTGGATGAAAAATGTATGTTTCAAAGCCTCGGTGGTGTGTTTCACTGGTGCACTACAAATCAGTGCACTTGGAGGCATCTGGATGTAAGGGGACAAAACTCTAAAGTCTTTCAACTGAAATTTTGGGTGTAGTAGATATTCAAACATTTAGTCATATTTAAACGATTGGATTCTGTGGAAAAACATTCTATTTGTATCATCACTGGAAAAATCAATAAGGGAATTATTAGTGGTCTTAAATGGGTTTCTTATCTGCTGCAAAACTCCACAGAGCATAGCTGAAGCACCATTCCCTTATTTCTGTCCCCTTGTTCCTGTTCCAGAAAATTCTGTAAACAGGGAAGCTACTACTGCCTAGAATATTCTACAGTAGTTTAAGAGGTCTTTTCTCCTCATATTAACCATATTCATTTATTTTTTAAAAAATCTTTAAGGATTAGCTCTTCTTTTTGAAGTGTAACCTAGATTTTGAACAGAGAAAAAAACAAAATGTATGACCTAGAATCTCTTCTAAGTGTTATTTTCATTGTTTTTCCTTCCTAGAAGAGTCCTATTTTTAAAATAATCCAAATCACATTATGGGCTAGGATTAAGAACTCCATGGAGGGGGTGCCTGGGTGGCTCAGTCGGTTAAGCGACTGCCTTCGGCTCAGGTCATGATTCCGGAGACGAGTCCCACATCGGGCTCCCTGTTCCGCAGGAAGCCTGCTTCTCCCTCTCTCACTCCCCCTGCTTGTGTTCCCTCTCTCGCTGTGTTTCTCTCTGTCAAATAAATACAATCTTTAAAAAAAAAAAAAAAAAAAAAACAACTCCAGGGAGTACTTGATCCTGACTAACCTCCCTCTCTGTATTTTATTTTCATTTTTCACCTCGAAGTGTTTTTTTTTTTATTGAGGTATAATTGACATATCAGTTTATTAGTTTTAAGTATACAAATAATGATTTGATATTTGTATATATTGCAAAAAGATCACCACAGTAAGTTTAGTTAACATTTATCCAATTGATTTTTATGCATGTTAGAGCTTTAGAAGCTAGAGAAGTCCAGACTTCCAACTAGGATCACATGCAGAGTTTACAGAACTATCATCTCCTGTGGCCTCCCCCACAGATTCTGTCAATTGGTCTGGTAGGACTATCAATGTGGTTTTAATTAAGTGCTCCAGGTGATTCTAAGGTGAGGCCATTGTTACGTGTGTGGGATTCCCGAGTATATTTATGAGAGTTGAGTCCAGGCTTTCTCCTAGGGCTCAGGTAACAGGGTTTGCTCCCCATGGGTTTGGTAAGGCAGGCCGTGTAGCAGACAGGGTCCCTTCTGGGCTGAGTTTTGTGGCATCTGTCAGAGGAGGGTGACCTTGAAGACTACTAGGAAGGAGAAGCTTCAAGTTTGGTCTCTGTGTAGGAACTTCTTTCTCCTGAACCTCTCCTAAGACAAAGGACAGGAATGGGTGGACTTTTCTCTAATTCATGTCTCTTCTCTCTGCGGGAATGGTGGTAGTAGGTGAAGGGTTCGTGCTGAAGCCTTAAAAGGTGTTTCTCAAGAGGCAAGTGGGATTCTCCACATCGTCTCACCTGAGGAAGAAACCCAGTGGAGATAGGGGAAGATCTGGTAAGTTCTCAGGTAAGTGTCATGTCCTGTATCATGTGTTGTGTCCTTTTTTCTCATGAAAGGCTGTGGTTTTAAAACATGCAGACTTTTCATTCTGTATATCTGGTATTCTTAACCAGGTTGATTTCAACTACATTTTTTCCCTTCTGTGACAGCCAAGCTTAGCTCTTTCAGACATTTCTGCCCTAGATCCCCAGACCTTTTCTCCATTTCTCCATTCAGTCTTACAATATGCCTTGAGCAATCCTCACTGTTGATTATGGACTTGAAACTATCGAAGATGTTCCTTTTGTGAGAGAGCAACTTGGGAAGATGATGCTGTCCCAGATTCTTATATGAGATGAGGTGGGTTCCGGAATATCCATTAAAAAAAGGAGAATATGTAGTCTTTGGTCCCATCTGGATGCTTTATCAGCTCTATGTAAGCCGGGGTTAAGAAAATGTGCATCTAAATAGAACGGCATTAATGGCTCAGAATGACTCAAATGTTTGAAAAGGAAGAGTAATTAGAAGAGATAGGCTCTCTAGAATGTTGAACAAAAACTAAAATGCAGTAGAAATTATAGATATGGGTGCTCCGTGTGGCTTGACGTTTGAATAAAACCGGCGTTTTCGTGATTAGATTTAGGTCATGATTTACTTGTTTTTCTGACCAATATAATTCAGCCACAACTGTGTTTCTTTTGACAAACAGGAGACACCTGAGGGCAGCTGGTGCTCTTGCAGCTAATGCTAACTTCGTTTGCTCCACCAGATTCAGGCGCTCCACCAGATTCTTCCACTACTCCTTTTTGTACTTAAAAAAAAAAAGTGTGTGTGTGTGTGTGTATGTGAAATAGAGTTCTTTTGGGGTTCAGAACCATACAGGTATACGGGCTTATGAAGACTTGATAATAGTATCCGGGCACTTGTACTTGTATGTTCTACACCTACCTCTTTCTTACCCAGGATGGTTTATTTGCTAAAAACTGGATTCTGGTGGTAGCCAATTGCTCCCATTCTTTTTTTTTTTTTTTTTTTTTTTAAGATTTTATTT
>PITA01018062.1:0-41438 GCA_004023965.1 Spilogale gracilis | reverse complement strand
TTGTTTAACAGTTGGCTTATGTAGTTGGCTGCTCCCATGTTAGGGGCATAAATATTTACAATTGTTAGATCTTCTTGATGTATAGACCCTTTAAGGATGATGTAGTGTCCTTCTGTGTCTTTGACTACAGTCTTTAGACTAAAATCCAATTTGTCTGATATGAGAATCGCTACCCCGGCTTTCTTTTGGGGTCCATTGTACTGCCTGTAGTTTTAATTGTGCAAATCAGTGGCCACAATCTAAATGTTTAAAAGATGCATGCATTGGATATAGGTGGGTATTCTGAAAACACTACAAACAGACTGCTCCTGCTTCCTGCTACCATCTTGGAATTTTTAGGGAGAAGAGTTTCATTTATTGTTTTACTTGAATCCTTTATGCTGTCAACTCAACTCATTCTACATTGTGTGAAACTCACAGAACTATGACTATGAACTCCTCCATAGAGGACTAGCTAGCCTGCTGCCTGAGTGAAATGACCTGAGATACTGCAGAACAATGGGAACTTGCCAGAATGTGAATGTCCACTCTGGAGCTGTGTGATATGGCAGCTCAGAAATCCTTGTGACGCATGATCTGAAACTGTCATTGACTCTTCACAACGCTCCTTAGTGAAAAAAAGGTAAGTGGAATATTTTCTGAGAGAAAGAGGAAGGGAATTAAAGAATGAGGGTCTTGCCAACCATGGAAAAAAGGTTCAACTCTTTAGAGAAGATGTGGTGAAAATCTCTTAAGGGCACTGAGACCAGGGCTAACACAGAACAAGGTTGGGTGGCTGGACACAGGTGGGGAAGCAGAAAGAGTAGGAAGGCCATTTTCATAAATAGTTTACTCATTGCCAAAACTCTGACCTTTTCTCCAAGTTATACCCTTTACAAATGTATGAATGGGCAGTCAGTTCCTATGAAATCACCTATCAAATCACAGGGTAGTCAAAAATATTGCTTAGAATTTTCTTTTTCATGGAGGCAAAGAACATCAAACTTGCTGGTGGACTAAAACGTTTGCAGCTTCTTTTCTTCCTCCCTCCCTCCTGTTCTTCTCTTTATTTCTAATTTGCATAAGACTTGTCTTTTTAATCTCTTTTATTAAAAAAACTATTTTATTGTGAAATAAAATGCACATGCAGAAAAATGCATAAGACATAAACCCACCTTTTAACAAATTATGGTAACGCTCAAACAACTGCCACACAGAGAAATAAAACGCAACCACGCCTTCTGCCCCTCCCAGCAGCACCCCATGTCTCCCACCTAGATAGAGCCATTTTCTGGACATATGGTCATCAATTCCTTGCTTTTCTTTATAATATGACCACCTAAGAATGCCTCCGACAACTACAGTTTTGTTGGCTTTTTGAATTTTATGTCATTGGAATTACATTAGGGTTTTTTCTTTTGGCCTTGCATTTTTTTTTTTTTTTTTGGCTGAATGATACATGTTGAAGATTCAACCATGATGTTGTGTATAACTGTAGTTCATTCATTCATTCATTTTCTTTCTTTCTTTCTTTCTTTCTTTCTTTCTTTCTTTCTTTCTTTCCTTCTTTCTTTCCTTCTTTCTTTCTTTCTTTCTTTCTTTCTTTCTTTCTTTCTTTCTTTCTTTCTTTTTAAAGCAAGAGTCAGCAAGCTTTCTCTGTAAAGGAAAAGAAAGTAAATATTTTAGTCTTTGTGGGCCACATCAGTCTATCATATATTTGCTCTGGAAAAAGCAGGCCACCAGCTGGATTTGGTTCATGGGTCATAGTTGGCTGAACCCCTGCTCTATAGTATTCCACCTTTTGATTCAACACTCAATTCTTACAACGGAGACCATTTTAAATGTTTTCTTTCTTTTTGGACACTACAAATAATATTGTAATTACTACTGCCTTACACAATCATCACTTAAATTTACCTACAAATGTATCTTTTTGATTTTCATATTTTGCAGCTTATTCCTGTTTATTGTTTCTACTGACTCGCATTTATAGTGTCTTGTCCTTCTGCATGCCCACTTATCTTTGTATGCTGAACATTGTGTTTGAAAAATTATCTGTAGAAATCACTTATGGTATAGAATGACATATTTTTCCTCCAATGAGGATTTTCCATGGACGTTTTTAGGTACCTGGAGCACTAGCAATCTGGGATGCTCTTAGTCCAGTTTTGGGGTTTGGAATTTTCTGGACTATGCAGAACAGTTGAAGCTAGGTTGAAGTCTGTGTTAAGACTGGTTGACTTTCATTTGCTCTTAGAATCTTACCAACGTAAAATTTAAGACTGGTTGACTTTCATTTGCTCTTAGAATCTTAGACCAATGTAAAATTTAAGACTGGTTGACTTTCATTTGCTCTTAGAATCTTAGACCAACGTAAAATTTAAGACTGGTTGACTTTCATTTGCTCTTAGAATCTTAGACCAATGTAAAATTTAAGACTGGTTGACTTTCATTTACTCTTAGAATCTTAGACCAACGTAAGAGGTTGTTTACTGGCAGCCTCTGAACTCTGGCACGTGTGGCCTGCTGACATTTTCAGAAATATAATTCAGATGTCAGCCCTGTTTTTAGGATTGACAATTGTCCTTAAGACGAAAATGGTCTGGCCTACCGGTGTTACCTTTCAACATTCTTTTACTCGCTATTGGCCGAGTAATTCCTTACTTTTAGTAGCTTAGATGTTATATGTACTTTTTTTCTGCTTTTCTACTTTAGGTAATATATTACTTGGTCATTCATGACTAGAAGCAGAGATGCTCCTAATTTACATTTTTCATTTAAAAAGACACATTGTAAATGAGTTTCCACTAGGGAAAGGAATATTATTAAAAAAAATTGTAAAGTCATTCCGATAGAATGTGGCCCCAAAAAACAAAATACAGTATTCCAAAATCTTTAACCATTTTCTATTCCCCCATCTGTTGATAAGAAATTTCCAACCTATAAATTGTTTGTAGTAATAATTATTTTCTATCAAATCCAAGCCAATTCTGTTAGCACCTTTTAAAATTAATATTTTAGCATAAATACAAAAGAGATTATGGTTAAATCCCCATATTCTGGTTATTCTATTCATGGATTTTTTTTCTCCCTTGCATTGCTTATAAATTCAAAGAAAGAATCTGGTCCAATAAATGATTCATCTCACACTAATGAATACAAACATCACTGCATCTTGTTCTGATTTATTTCCCAACAGAATTAAACTACAGAGTGAACTTGAGATGCAGATGAAACAACACTGAGACTTCTGAGACCAGTATTGTCACGGCTTGTAACAGCTTCAAGGGGGTGGATGCAAAGCTCAAAGACCCCTCTGGATTTGAAAAGAAAAGTATGACAAATCAGCGAAAATCTGATTTCCAAAGGAAATTGTCAAACCAGGTATGGATTATAGATTTTCTTGTCCCTTCTCCTAGATGGGGTGGAGGAAAAACACAGGGCATGGCAGATCATTAGCATTGAATATTATATTTAGATACACACGGTGAGAAATGTATTCATATCAATTTGTATCAAGTAAAAAAAATACAAACAAAATAATAAAACCACATTACCGAGAGCTATAAAAATTTCATGGAGACTGGGGTGAAAAGGACAGAACAAGCATGATTTTGTTCTCTTTCCTTGTCATGTGCTCTGAATTCATCTTTCCCTCTATTTTACCCGAGGGATCAATGATCTTCAGTATATAATGGAAAAAGCTAGAGAATGAAGGTTTCCACCTCACATTGGGTCTTTAATGCATCTAGACTGAACCAGTGTTGTGGCTTAAAGTGCCAATTTACTGATAATAGAGTCCTTATGGCTTTTTCTGTGTGTGTTATGCAGCCAAATCAAGGACCGAGCAACTGTGGGAGCTTTAAGACTGCAATCGTTAAACAGAAATAAAAATGTGCTGTATCTTTCTTGGTCGGCCAACTAAGTAGCAACTGTGGCTAATAGAAAGAGATTAGATTGAAAGCAGAAGATATCCCCATGTGGGGATACTTCTCAGTATGATTTTGGACCATTCATCTCCTGGCTCAGCATCCTCGACAAATGCTTAGCGAGAGCTTATTTATAGTCTGTACCCAGGACTGTACCTGATGCTGAAGACCACGGCCTGGGGACCTGGCATTTAGAAGTTTAGAAATTAGCTGTGATGTCGACTTTCAGCCTGATGTCCTACGTTTGATTCTGTGTTCTGCCATTTCCTCACCAGGGAGACTGAGGTAAGTTAATCCTGCCCAGGTCTCAGTTTCCCCATCTATAAAGTAGGGACAGTGAGGACCACCTTACAGGACTGCTTTCAGAGTTACAGACTCATGTAATGTGGGATAAGCTATTGTGGCTGCTCTGATGGCTGTAATCACTATTATTATTCTTAGTAGTAGTGTCAAGACATTTGCACCAGAAATACAGCTATCAAGAGAGGTAATAAATAATCAATGCCCAGGGATAAGTACAAAAGAAAGATGGTACTTGAGAACCATCCACACCCACAAAGCTTAGAGCCTACATTAATATGACCTTGTCTTTCCACTATAGTCATCGACATGCATCACTATCTCAGGAGATTCTTGCCCAAGAAATTATAAATCACTTGATCGATCACTCCAAAAACCTTCTGAGAGAGCTATCAACTCTTTGAAGAGAGCATCAATGTCTTATAACTTGCAGCTTTGAACCTCATAAACTTGAACCTTCACTACAAATTCCCTACCCTGCTGTATCCACCAATCCTGAACTATGTCCTGATCCTTAGCCATTCCTAACCAAGCCCATAACCCACCTCACTGAAAGGCTCACTTTATTTTTTTAATTAACATATAATGTATTATTTGTTTCGGGGGTACAGGTCTGTGATTCATCAGTCTTACACAATTCAAAGCACTCACCATAGCACATGCCATCCCCAATGTCCATCACCCAGTCACCCCATCCATCCCACCACCCTCCAATCCAGCAACCCTCAGTTTCCTTCCTGAGATTAAGAAAAGTCTCTTATGGTTTGTCTCCCTCTCTGGTTTCATCTTGTTTCATTTTTCCCTCCCTTGCCCTATGATCCTCTCTCTTGTTTCTCAAATTCCTCATATCAGTGAGATCATATGATAATTGTCTTTCTCTGACTGACTTATTTCGCTTAGCATGATACTCTCTAGTTCCATCCACATCGTTGCAAATGACAAGATTTTGGTTTTTCTGATGGCGGCATAATATTCATATATATATATGTATGTATATATATCACATCTTCTTTATCCATCCATTCATCTGTTGATGGACATCTAGGCTCTTTCATAGCTTGGCTATTGTGGATGGACATTGTTGCTATAAACATTGGTGCATGTGCCCCTTCTGATCACCATCTTTGGGGTAAATACCCAGTAGTGCGGTTGCTGCATCGTAGGGTAGCTCTACTGTCAACTTTTTGAGGAAGCTCCATACTATTTTCCAGAGTGGCTGCACCAACTTGCATTCCCACCAACAGTGTTGAAGGGTTCCCCTGTTGAAAGATTCACTTTAAACTAGATTTCAAAATCTCACCTGAGCCCCTACTTGCCCTGCCCCCACCCCTTGAAATGCTGCTTAGATTCACTACAGAAAAGTAAACTCAGCTTTGTCTTATCAATAGGTTGTTTTGGAGCTATTTTCAGGAAACCGCATTTCACATAGTGGAAGGAAAAATAGGAAAGAGGAAATTATTTTGTTGTACTAACAGAAAACATTGTGCCTTAGTGCCAGGAATTGGTCATCAGTGACCAGATGAACATCTGAAATGACTGAAAACATGAGTGCACCATCCCCTGATGAATTTAAAATATGACTCAGGTCTTTTTTTTTTTAGATTTAATTATTTATTATAGAGAGACAGAGGATGCATGAGTGGGGAGAGAGACAGAGGGAGAGGGAGAGAATCTCAAGATCTCCCGCTGAGTACAAATCTCGACAGGGAGCTTAGTCTCACTGCCCATGAGATCATGTCCTAAGCCAAAATCACAAGTCAGACACTTAACCAACTGAGCCACCCAGGTGCCCCTGGGACTCAACTCACTTTAAATATTAATGAATTAATGCTAGAAAAGATAATATTTATTGAGCATTTATTATGATCTAGGCATTACTCAAAGTTCCTATTAAAGGGTAATTTAACAGGGAAAATCATGACCATTATATAATTAAAAATGAGCACCTGTCAAAGATTTATTTAACTGACAGCTCATCCATCTGGCTCATCTCCATCTTTCATTTTCTGTGAGCTATTTCATAACTCTGTAAGTCGTAGAAAATTATAGTAATACAGATGATTCTTGTTGATAATATGCAAATTGGGGCCAGTAGAATGGAGTTGATTAATGTCCTGTGGATATTGATCAGTTTTGCACCTAGTCATAAATTTATCTCCTTTTTTATCTGTACTTATACATGTGTGGTGCTCTGGAATCTCCATTGAACTGACTGTAACATCTTGTCAAACTGTTTTCCAAAGTGATTAGACCATTGTGCATTCCCACCATTGGTGTATGAGAGTTTCAGTTCCTCCACACCTTTGTTAACACTTGGAATGGTGAATGGTCGGTCTTTCTGGTTTTCGTAATCCTAACAGGTGTGTAGCAGCATCTCATTGTGGTATTAATCTGTATCTTCATAATAATGAATGATGTTGAGCATCTTTTCGTGTATTGATATGGCATCTATATATCTCCTTTGCTAAAGTGTCTGTTCAAATCCTTTGCCCATTTTAATTGGGTTGTTTATTTCGATTATTACATTTTTAAAATTCTTTATGTGGTTTAGATACAAGTCCTTCATCAGTTCTATTCTTTGCAAATGTTTTCTCCCACTTTGTAGTCTCTCTCTTTTTATTCTCTGATTAGTGCCTTTCAAAGAACAGACATGTTTAATTTTGATTAAATTCAATTAATCCCTTTGTTCTTTCACGAATGATGCTTTTGTTGTTATATGTATAAGAAATATTTGCCTAAACCAAGCTGTAGATATTTTCTTCTATGTTTTCCTTTTTGGCAGCTTTGGGTTGCTCATAGAAGTTTAGGGTTCATTTTGAGTAAATTTTTCTATATTGCGTCGGGTATGAATCACAGGTATGGACATCCGATTGTCACAGTCCCATTTAGGGAAAAGACTATCCTTTCTTCACTGAGGTTCAGTTTTACAAGATGAGGAGCTCTGGAAGTGGATGGTGGTAGTTGTAGCACAACGTTATGAATGTGTTTAATACATCTGAATTGTATACTTAAAATGGTTAAGATGAGGGCGCCTGGGTGGCTCAGTGGGTTAAAGCCTCTGCCTTCAGCTCAGGTCATGATCCCAGGGTCCTGGTATCCAGGCCTCCCGTTGGGCTCTCTGCTCAGCAGGGAGCCTGCTTCCTCTGCTCTCTCTGCCTGCCTCTCTGCCTACTTGTGATCTTTCTCTCTAATAAATAAATAAAATCTTTTAAAAAATGCTCTACTGAAAAGAAAAAATTCTAAAAAAAACGTTAAGATGGTAAAGTTTATCTACATATAGATGCCACCATTAAAAACAAAAACAAAAACAAAAACAAACAAACAAACAAACCGGGAAAAAAAAACCAACTCAGAGAAGAAAGAACAGTCTTTTCACTAAACAATCTGTAATAATCAGATATTTTTAATATGGGGGTATTCAGGTCATTTATTTCTCTTTGAGAGCTGATAGTCTGCTTATCTTTCAAGGAATTCTTCCATTGTAACTGTTTTCTAATTTATTAATGTAACTTTAAAAAATAACATTACTTTAGTTATCTTTTAAACATCTATAGGATATGTGGTGATGTTGCCTCCCTCATTCCTCATGTAATTTGTATCTTTTCCCCCCAAATCGATCTGGCTACATTTTAACCGATTTTAATCATCTCAAGGAACCAACTTTTGGTGTTACTCATTTCCAGTATACTTTTCCCATTTTTTCTTGCCTTTATTTCTACTCTGATCTTTATTATTTTCTTTCTTCTGTTGACTTGGAGTTTCATTTGCCCTTTTTAAAATTGAAGAAGAAGTTGAAATCATTGATTTGAGATATTCTTTTCCAAGTTAGCCATTTAACGCTGTAAATTTCCCCCTAAGAACTACTTTATGAACTACCCAAATTTTGATATGTGTTTATATTTTCATTTAATTCATACACTTTTTAATTTCCCTTTTGATCTCACCTTTGACCAGTTAGTTATTTAGAATTATATTACTTCGTTTCCAAATATTGGGGCATTTTTCTCAATGATTTTCTGTTATGGATTTCTAATTTAATTCCAGAACAGAGAATATATTTTATATAACTTGAATACTTTCTCTGCTTACTTGTTCTATTAATAGATTGAAATCTCTGATTATAATTGTGAACTTGTGTATTTCTTTGTAGTTCTCAGCTTTTGCATCATTTATTTTGAAGTACTTTTATTAGGTACATACATGTATATGATTATTATGCCTTCTTGATGAATTGATCTTTTTATTATTTGAAACCAATCGTCTTTATCTTTGGTAATGTGTTTTCCCCTGAAATCCACTTTGTCTCATATTATTAATGTCACTCCAGCTTTGTTTGGTGGTGTTTGTTTTTCGACTAACGTGGTGGACACACTCAAGATGACCCTCATTGCCATGCCTTTGTTGAATGCTCCCCCCACCCCCTGCCATGGGTGTCGTGCAACTTGTTTCTAACAAATAGAATATGGAAAAGGTGATGGGATGTCACTCCACTTTTCCCATGTTTGATTTTGGATAGTATCTATTGCTGTGTGTTCAAGTATATTAATTTCTTTCCCTGCTAGGTCTAATTGGCCATTAATTTCATCCAGTATATTTTTCACTCAGACATTGTAGTTTTTATCTTTAGACCTTGACTTAGAATCTTTTCTTAAAATTTTTTCCATGTCTCTACTAAACTTTTGAACATAAAGAATATGAATATAATAATAGTTCTGATGTCTTTATATGCGAATTTCAACATTAGGATCAGTTCTGGGTAACTTTCAATTGATTGCTTTCTCTCTTTATTGTAGATAATATTTTCCTGGATCTTTCCATGTCTGGTGATCTTTGATTGTATGAGAGACAGTGTAAATTTTATCTTGTTGGTGCTGGATATTTTAAATTTCTGTACAATTTTTTGAGCTTCTTGTTGTATTATGTATTTCTGTTACTTGAAAACACTTTTATCCTTTTGACTCTCACTTTTCAGATTTGTTAGACAAAGGTCAGAGAACTTAATTTTTCTCTATGATTGGAGCAAAACCCTCTTGAGGCACACTATCCAATTCTCCTATGAATTATGATAATCACTAATTTGACTGGTGGGAAAAAGTGCTATTCCTGGCTCTGAGTATGTTCCTTTCCCTGGCCTTAAAAAAGTTCATGCATGTCCTTATTGATGCTGAATATTCAGGTGGGACCCATTGCAGATCTCTGGGGTCCTCTCCCAGATCTGGAGATCTCCCCTCCTTAGTGCTCTGTCCTGCAAACTCTAGTTTTCTTGGTCTTCCTGGGCTCTCAACCCATTTTCTGAACCTGGGGAGTGTGCTGCTCTCCACATTTGTTGCCCTTTACTGTGCCTTACATGGAAACTCTCTCAAAGATGAGCAATTGTAGGATTAATCTTAATTGTCTCCCATCTCTCAGAGAACACTGTCCTCCATTTCTTGATGTCTCATGTTCTGAAATTCATTGTTTCCTAAATGTTACTTGTTTTTATTTTGTTTTGGTTTTAGTTTGGGTTCTTACAAGAAGATAAATTCTGTTTCTATTATTCCATCTTGACTTCGTGCCGTTTTGAGATGTAATGCTTATAAGAAGGATCAGCAAACAATCAAAAGCAAAATGTGCCACACCTATTAATCTTTCTTGAGAAGAGGGGCCTCTGTATATATGAAATACCTTACAGCCTTCTTCTTTCCATGCTAACCTTGATCACTTTTCCTAAGAACAAAAATCTTCAAGATCAAATGCGCTGGTAGCTATATCGGTGGTTTGGACAACTGACGATGTTTTAATATTTTCTCCAAATTTTGGTTATTCATCTTTCCAAGAATGATGGTCGCCTCTTGCTCCAATAAAATAAAAGAAGACATGATAACATCAGAATTCTTTTTTTTTTTTTTAAAGATTTTATTTATTTGACAGAGAGAAACACAGCGAGAGAGGGAACACAAGCAGGCGGAGTGAGAGAGAGAGAAGCAGGCTTCCTGCTGAGGAGGGAGCCCGATGTGGGACTCAATCCCGGGTCTCCGGGATCATGACCTGAGCCGAAGGCAGTCGCTTAACCAACTGAGCCACCCAGGCGCCCAACATCAGAATTCTTAAAGGGTCTAGATGGTAACTGAACACAGGCTGTCTACTTTAATCAGTTCTTAATTATCCAGGATGTTGAGTGGAGAGAAAATAATATAACATACACATGTGTATGGGAGCTCATGTGTGCATGTGTATCTGCATAAAAATCATGATCAATATGGGCCTTCAGATCCCAATTTATAGTCTCCCATCTTATTCCTTACCACTTTAATTTCAGATGCCCAAAGACCTCCCTTCCCTCTTTATCAAAATGTATAGAACCTCTTTAAAGAAGTGTTGGTAGCTCAACCTCAAAGGCGGTCAAGGATGAAAAACATTACCACAGAAGGTCAAGACTGCTGGGTCTGAGTCTGACTGGGTGTGTTTAAGCACCGGTATCTGTGGTCCTTGTCTAGTGTCTCCCACGGCTCTCTTTCTCCTCTCCCTGCAGATTCTGCACAGAATCTCTCATGCGCTTCCCAGGGCTGTACAGTTCCCTGAGCCCTGTGGACAGACCCTTCTGCTCTAAAGTTGAACAAGGGAGCAAAGTTTATCTTTCTTTGTCTTCTTAGCTGATTTTGATTTTAATAGGAACCTCTGCGGCTGGGGGTGCTCCTGAGATGAGGGTCCATTTGGGCTAGTTAGGAGGGTGGACCCCTTTCTGCTCACAGGCTCTGAAGGGATCTTTGAGCTCTGGGTGGAGTCTTCAGTCTCTCAGGCACTGCTAAGGACTGAGGCTATCTTGGCGGTGATTGACAGGAGTTTCTGTCACCATTAATCAGAAATAAGCTGGTCTCTCCCGCCTGTCTGCATTTGCCAGCAGCCAGCATCCAATTAGCTGATTTTTTCTTTTTTTTTTTTTTTTTACTTTTTAGACAAGAAGACCTGCCTATATCAAGTCACATTATGCACGCCTGTGCATTCCAAGAGGCTTAAAAAATGAATAAACAAGCAAGAAAAAATGTTGAAGGAATTGCACAGAGCTTAGAAACATGGCAAGATTTCTAAACAATCCCAGGAAAGGGATATGTTGGAGAAATCCTTTCTATCTCCCCCCTACCCCATATCTGGATCTATGGGAAGCAAAGGTCAGTGTGTTCCATTGCTGGTGTATTTTTTTATTTTTTTTATTTATTCATTTGACAGAGAGAAACACAGCCAGAGAGGGGACACACGCAGGGGGAGTGAGAGGGAGAAAGGCGCCCCTCCACTGCTGTTTTTAACACAACTCCTGGTTTTGATGCGGAACACTCAGCCATCCTTACGTGCTAGCTTATTTTTCTCTCCCAGAATGGCTTTAGAGATTTCACGGTTCCTGTGGCAGAAGGCTTAGAGGATTCCCAAGACATCCTGTGGCTCCGTGACGTCACTAGTCCCGGCTGTAATTTTGCATCTGTGTAACTACTTTGATGAAACAGTGATGGTTTTTATTCATCTCTCTCACAAGTGCCCCACAATTGGATTCCTGAATCCGAGGCGGGGGAGGGGTGGTATCCTGTAGCCACCACCACAAACAGACCCCCCATTCTCAGTCTTATCTCACCAGGAGGATAGGCTGGAGCACGAAGCAGCCACCTGGCTGCAGCTTGGCACCGGTCTATGGGGGACCCCCATGCAGCAGGTTCCCCCAGGGTCCCCCGTATCTTGTCTGGGAGCCAAGGGAATGGACCCGATCGTGGCTGACACCTCGCCTTGGGTAGGACTCAAATGACACCGTCACCAGAGTTCACATTTCACAGTCTGCTTTACTTTATGAAAAAAGAAAAATGCAGACAGACAAATCTCAGAAACAGAAGAGAAAGTCCAGAAACAGACCCAAATACATGTGGGAATTTTTACATAAGAAGATAAAAAAGATGGGTCATTTATAGTAGCACCAGACTCCCGGATAGTTGTGTGGAAAAACAATGAAGTTTAATCCATCTCTCACAATCAATACCAAAATGAATTATAAAATAATCGAAGGTTTTGATGTGGAAAAAAAAATGAAGCCATTCATAATTAAATTCAAAGAAAACACTTCAAAAAATAATCTTAGGGGGCCACCTGAGTGGCTCAGTCGTGAATCGTCTGCCTTCGGCCAGGTCACGATCCCGTAGTCCTGGGATCGAGCGCCCCATCGGGCTCTCTGCTCTGCGGGGAACCTGCTTCTCCCTTTCTGACTCCCCCCCGCTTGTGTTCCTTCTCTAGCTGGGTTTCTCTCTGTCAAATAAATACATAAAATCTTTAAGAAATAATAATAATCTTGATGTGGAAAAGACTTTCAAAGCATGAGTCCAGAGCCAACAGCTATAGATACTTAGATACTGATTAACTACATAAACATTTTTCAAAATCCTCTATGAAAGAAATCCTGTAGGACAAGCAGAGTCAGAAGACAAAAGATAAATAAAAACAAATGAGTCGAAGAGTTAATTACCCGAACACATGAAGATTCTCAGAAATTATTAGGAAAAGAATATCAGATGACGATAAAAAATGGCGGAGGATACAAATGGCTATTCCAGAAAATAGAAGTACCAATGACTTTTACATGACAAGCCCATGAAATGCATAATAATAAAAATTAAAAATAAAACTACAATTAGAATACCATTTTTATTTTATTATCAAAGGATTTAATAACTGTGATAGCAAGAGTGTCGACCTACAGTGAACTATATATTTTGCTGCTGGGATTGCCAAATGACTCCGTCACTATGGGGGGCACTTGGTGATAGGAACAAAGATTACCAGTGCACATATGTAGGCCAGAATTCTCCTGGAATTTATGGTAATGATATACTCATTCATATGTACAATTTTTGTAGGTCTAAGTATATTAGCTTCTCAGGGCTGCCATACCAAATTACCATCAACTTATTGACTTAAAATAAGAGAAACTTATTTTCTCCTCTTTCTAGAGGCTAGAGGTCCAAAATCAGCCTCACTGGGCTGAAGCCAAGGTGTTGGCAGAGCCACCTGTTCGTCTCACCTGGAGGTTCTAGGGGAGAGTCCATTCCTTGCCCTTCCAGCTTCTGGCAGCTGCTGGCATGCCTTGATTTGTTGCCCTGTGAGTCCGATCTTTAATTTCAGTATCTAAGCTGCCTAAGCATCTCTGCCCACAGAATTCTCCCAGTTTGCTAGGGTTAAGGTAGCAATGATACAAAGCTAAGATCAAGATAACCATTGGTGCCACCAGATGGTGGGAGAGAAGACAAGAAGACATTGGTTTTATGAGAATGTAAAACACGGGCCAGAATTCTGCTGCTGAGACTTGGTCTCGTGGAGAAGCCCCAGCAAGTTACAAATGCAGATGTCTGCAACAGGTAGCCCTAGGCCACTGGGCCAGGCCCCGTGCTCTAGGTCTCCCACGCTGACGTCAGTAATGCTGTGATGAAGTCAGGCTTGGATTTGCTCCAAGTTAGGGTATTTTTGTGGCTCACTTCTTCATTAGGAGGGACTGTGGTTTATTTCTTCAGCAAGTTTGGGTGGGCCATCAAGAGAGAGACTTTGCACAGAAGGGACCTCTCTACTTGGACACAGAAAAGCCACTTCATGGAGTGGGAGATGGTCTCCCTCTTTTTTTCCCCCTAAGACTTTAATTATTTATTTGTCAGAGAGACAGAGAGAGAGAATGAGCACAAGCAGGGGGAACAGCAGGAGGAAGGAGAAGCAGGTTCCTCACTGAGCAAGGATCCTGATGCCAGACTCAATCACAGGACCCTGGGATCATGACCTGAGCCAAAGGCAGATGCTTAACCGAATGAGACGTTCCTGGAGATGGTCTCCTAATCACAGGTTACTTGGGCAATGGGTGACCATGCCATGGGCAGGAAGACTGAAGGTAGAGACAGACCCCGTGGCCCCCAGAGATGTTTGTAGCTCCTGGCCTCTGAGTCGTTCTGTTTCTCAGTTCTTGGCTCTAGTCCCCGTGGGGCCCAGGTGAATTTCTTGGTCTTGGACCTTTTCACCTACCTCGTATTTGAATGAGTTTGAGTGAGTTCCTCCTTCTTGCCACCCAAAGACAGCTGACTGGAACATGGATTCATTTTCAACATGCCTTTTGCAAATAAAGCACATGCCAATCAGATCATCAAAGTTTACAATGCCTAGGAGGGATCAATAACGTTGTTAGAGGAAAGCCAAATTTTGAGTGTCTTAAACTGCCGGAGGGAGGTGTAATGGGGAGGCATGAGGCAGTGGGAGGAGCCATTTAGACCCTGGTGCACCTGTGTTCTAATCTGAACGTCATCATTCACTCGTTGTGTAACTTCGAGCAAACGAGTAAAGCTTCCGGAGACCATTGTTTCCCATCTGGATATGGGAGGAACCCCACACGCTCTCTTGCTGCGAGGATCAGAGACAGGACCTGTGCTATGCTGAGCCGTGAGCTTGGCACCCATTGCTCAATAAATAGTGACTGACCATGTGACACTGAGTTCCTGAGCCATGAGCTAGTTGATAAACTGTGACTCTCCTGGCAAACGTCAGAGTGAAAAGAAAACTCCATTTATATGAAAAGACTCATCTGAAATCAACAAAGGCAGATTTGTCTGTGGCCGGGGTATTAAATAAGACAAGCGTCTCTGGAGATGCAAGCTGATTCCGACTTCATGAGGAGGCTGCGCAACCCAGGGTGAGGATGTTGAGGAAGTAACTGGCCAGATGTGCTTTGTGTCCCATAGAAGACTGATGCATGACTTCGTGGGGAGCAGCGTGCCATGAAAGCCAGCGATGAGAGCAGGGGAAGTCCTACATGTTGGGTAAAGGAGAGACAGTAATGACAATCACTCCAGTAACTGCAGGGACAAAGTCAGACAGGTCAACCGCCCCATGCACTTTGGGGATTAACAGATCTCCAAAAAAAAATCAGAATCTCGGGGCTGTGCATTCTTTTATCTGAGCCTCGATGCCCAGGTGTTCTTGAATCACAAAAGATAGTTGGTTGTTGGGACGCCTGGGTGGCTCAGTTGGTTAGGCCACTGCCTTCGGCTCAGGTCATGATCCCGGAGACCCGGGATCGAGTCCCACATCGGGCTGCCTGCTCAGCAGGAAGCCTGCTTCTCCCTCTCTCACTCCCCCTGCTTGTGTTCCCTCTCTGGCTGTGTTTCTCTCTGTCAAATAAATAAAATCTTTAAAAAAAAAAAAAAAAAAAAAAAGATAGTTGGTTGTTCCCCTTGAAAGAGTTGGACTGTTTTGCTCAGAAAGGCATAATATTCACCTGCGGATATAGATCCTGTTAAAATGCAGATCAGGACACAACACATGTGAGTGGGGCCCGAGAGGCTGGCCGTCTACCGCACTCCCGGGTGATGTGGACGCTGCTGGTCCCTAGAGACTTGGAGTACCAAGTCTTTCTATGACAGAGTCTTTGGTGACAACAGTCTGTAGCCATTTGTCTGGCTTTTGCATTCCCACAGCACAGCATCTGCATAAAAGAAGCTGAGAATGAAATAGAACCTGAAAAATGTATTCTTCAGACTTCCGTGTAAAACCCTGGACGTTGGAGAACAGCTGTGGGCTTGAGGCTTGTCCTTGGTGTCCAGACTCACAGACTTGCTCCATCCCTCCACACCTGGGCACCCCTCTCAGCCTCGCCTGGCCCCACAGTGGCTGTGCATTGGTAGAAAGAGGGGGGAAATCGGATTTTGGGGGGAAGACAGGAAGCAGCCTATGAAATCACGTCACACTAAGGTCTGTAATCCTTTCGACTGTGACAGTTCATTGTCACTTAGCAGAAATTGCTGGTTATGAATATTTAACAAATTTGCAATTAGCTCATCTACCAACATGATTACTGAAATGGAGCGAGCCATTGAATAAAGCTGCTAGGATTATGTACATAATGCTTTCTGATTACACATGCTTACACATCCGCTTTTGTGTTTCCCTCTCCTCTGGCATCATTTTTTGCTAATTTTTATAAAACCACACGCCACACCTTGCTGCCTTGTGTAGTCTCAGGCGGATGCCAGGTGACCCTGCAACTAGAATGCCTGGAATCGTCCACATCACTTTCATCTGCTGTCCAATCACCAAACTGCCCAACTTTGTTTCTCCATTTCCAAAATGGCATTATGTATCATCTGCTTGATTCCTCCCAATTGGGCTGTGATGCCAATTAATTAAAAAAAAACCCAAAACACCCCAAATCCATGGAGGAGTGGAGAGAGGAGAGATCGCTTGATTCAAAGTCAGGAAATCTTGCAACTCACTGGCCACAGGACCTTGCGCCTAAACCACCGAGCCTCCCCACCCCCCCCACCCCATCTCCTGGACTGGATTCTCATCTCTAAACTGAAGACAATCATTACTTTCTGGTGTTTAATTATTAAGATCATAGATTGTTCTCTCTATTCTATTGGAAACAGCTTCTTGCTATTCCCTTGGAGAAATAAAAGAAACAAACAAACAAAAGTAAAGCATTTACTCCTATAGGAAGTCGTAGAGTAGGACAGAGAATCATTTTCCTGTATTGTATGTAGGAAGCTTTTTCCTCTGGCGGTGCCAACAGCTCGGAGTGGCAGCAGCATGTTGTCACTTGTGTGTGATCCTAGAAACAAAAAGAAAACATTGCACCACTCCAAACAGACACGATCACTATACTATTAATTGGATCTGTTGTTAAAAGACTTTTTTTTTTCTTTCCTAACTGTATTTCAAACTGTCATCAAGGCGGGACAGATCATATTATCTCTGAGCTCTTTGCAGAATTGTGCTGTCTGCTTTGTTGACAGATCCCACACTGTTTTTCTTAGCATTTTAGAGCTTTTAGAAAGTGATCTCGATTTTTTTCTGGCATGCGGCTTGGATTTATTTCTAAACAGTCACTGTTTCAGAAGTGCAAAAGAGAGTTACGAGAAGCAATCGATCCCAGTAGTCGTGCTACTTTATAGAGGAGTGTAGGGCTTTTGTGTTTGCCAAATGCTTTAGGTCACACATTAGGCTGATACTCACAGACACCTTCTGATTTTTAGGATGGGCTTTTCCCAGCCCTTCTGCTGATGGGAATCTAAGGTTTTGCATTTGGAATCATCCCAGCACTGATTATACCCTGAGGACCAAACCTAGGGATCAGCAACCTGCTAATCTCCCCCATTTCTCTCCTATTGCTTATCATTAGTCCTAAAAGTGTATTTGAACATTTATTCATTATTCAGTCAGTCAATCTTTCACCTAGTAACCATTAAGGCAACTGATATCTGCAGTTTGCTCCATTGTGGGGAAACAGAAATGTGACACCATTCCTACTCTCAGGGAGCTCAGTGTAATGGCAGGGTCAGCCCGGGAAGTCAAGGGCTACAGAAAATCAAGGGCTACCCAGGGTAAGAGCCTTGCTGGAGATAATCCTGGACCACGGTCACCCTAGGCTTACATGGTCAGTAAATGCTTCCAGTGGGTAAGTCATTAGGTGTGTATCCTTACCCAGGCGGAGGAGTGGTGGATGGGAAGAGGAGTGCTTCAAAGAGGACTGAAAAGCAGAGATTTTGTAATCATAACAGCAGGCCCTGTAAGCAACTGCAACACAACAATGCATTCTACAGGTACAGTGACTGAGCTCTTTGTTACGGAAATTAACATATATACACAAAGTAGAGGGAATGGTATAACGAGGTCCTGTAGGCACAGTGCCCGGGCTTCCATGATTGTGTTAAAGGAAAATGAAATTCATATCTACTTTTAGCTTTAGGGCATCAGGGGCCCACACAATGGAACAGAAGAGAGGACCAGAAACAGGTCTGTGTTGTCGTAAAAACCTGAGAAATGACAAAGCTGGCATGCAGATCTGTGGAGGCAGAATAGAATATTCAATAAAGAGCAATGTGATAATTAACTGTGTGGAAAAAATAAATTTGGGTCCCTCCTCCACAATTATGTAAACATAGATTCAGGTTGGATTAAAGACAAAAAGCAAATCATTAAATTTGTTTTTGAGAAACTGTAGGATAATATCTTTATGGATTTGGGTGTAGGGGAGGATTCTTAGAGTTAAAAATCACAAACCTTGGGGCGCCTTAAGTGTCTGCCTTCTGTTCAGGTCATGATCCCAGGGTTTTGGGATCGAGCCCCGCATTGGGCTCCCTGCTCAGTGGGAAGCCTGCCTCTCCCTCTCCCACTCCCCCTGCTTGTGTTCCCTCTCTCACTGTGTCTGTCTCTCTGCTGAATAAATAAATAAAGTCTTTTTTTTTTTAAGTAGTAAATTCAACTATATTGGAACAAAATACCTAGATTTGTTGTAGGCTGAAATTAAAAATACAGGCCACAGTCTAGGGGGAAATCTCTGAAATGTGTATAATTAATGTAAATGATCAGGATTCAATTCCAGAATATATAAAACTCTTACAAAGATGAATAATACGGTAGGAAAATCAGGTAATTACATGAGCAGTCGATTTTTAGAAGAAGAACGTTTGCGTACTTGAAAATACATTCAGCGTCACTAGTAATCAGGAAATTCAAATTAAAACCACAATGCTCTGAAGAAACCACAAGTGTTGGCAAGGATGGAGAAAATGGAACCCTTGTTCCTTGTTTCTTGTCAGTGGTAATGCAAACTGGTACAGCCACTCTGGAAAACAGTATGGAGGCACTTCAAAACATTAAAAATAGAATTATTTTATGACCCAGCAATGCATTACTAGATATTTACTCAAAAAATACAAAAACATTACCTCAAAGGGATACATGCACCCCTTTGTTTACAGTGGCATTATTTACAATGGCCAAGATATGGAAGCAGCCCAAGTGTCCATCGATTGATGAATGGATAAAGAAGATGTGATATATATATGTATATATATATATATATATATATAAGTTATATTCCATTATATATTTATTCCATTATATATCCATTATATATATAATTCCATATATGTGTGTGTGTAATGGAATATTATTCAGCCGTAAAAACAAATGAACTATTGTCATCTTCAACAACATGGATAGAGCAGGAGAATATGATGCTAAGTGATGGGTTTCCCTGGGTGGCTCAGTCATTAAGCATCTGCCTTTGGCTCAGGTCATGATCCCGAAGTTCTGGGATCGAGCCCCACATCGGGCTCCCTACTCGGCGGGAAGCATGCTTCTGCCTCTCTCACTCCCCCAGCTTGTGTTCCCTCTCTGGCTGTGTTTCTCTCTGTCCAATAAATAAATAAAATCTTTAAAAAAATGCTCAATGACATATGTCAGTCAGAGAAAGACAAATACCATATGATTTCACTCTGTGGAATCTAAGTGGAATCTAAGAAACAAAACAAATAAGCAAAGGAGGAAAAAAAGAGAAAGAGAAAGAAAGAAACTAAGAAACAGACTTTTAACTATAGAGAACAACTGCTGGTTGCTGGAGGGGCAGTGGTGGGGGGCGGGGGAAACAGGTGGTGGGCATCAAGGAGGGCACCTGTGGGGGCAGGGGAAACAGGTGGTGGGGACCAAGGAGGGCACCTGTGGGGACGAGCACAGGGTGATGCGTGGAAGTGTTAAGTGACTGTCTTGCTCACCTGAAACTAATATAAAGCTATATATTAAGTAACTGGACGTAAGCTAAAAACAAAAAACAACCACCGTAAGGTTCTAGGGTGGATTACGTAGCAAGATTCACTGGTGCTTTTAATGTTTTACATCTTAAGCTGGGTGGGGGGTACACAGCACTCATTATACTATTCTATATACTTTATTGTATATATGAAGCCTCATGTATATGCACATATGTGTGTATGCATATATTTTATATACATGAATATATAATATAGATATATATTTATGCATATATTTGCATATATAAAAGTTCATATACATAAATCTATAGCATAAATATATATGTGTATATACACACATATGTGTTATGTGATGTTGTATTTCATTAAATGAATTAGCACAAAGCTTTGCAGCGTTTGATTATCTACCATGAATACCTTCAGAATTGCATTGCATGCTAACGGTGCAGCTGAACTTGGTTCTTCCCCGGAAACTGCAGGTGACGTGATTCAACAGGCGGCCTGATTGAGAGAAAGTCGAGATCTGGTATGTTCTGGGCTGTAAGGGAGGGGTGAAGCTGAGGCCCTCCACTAACCCTCTCCAGACCCCAGTTCCCTCACAATGAAAATTAAAGGCATTCTGGGAAGGGCCCCTGGGCACTGCCTCTTGATTTACGATTCTATATTAAGGCAGCATTTCTCAAAGTGTGCTGGAAAGAATCCAAGAGATTCTAATCAGGATTCCTCGAGAAAAGAGCTCTGTTATCAAACAAGTTGGAAATCATTTATCATGGTAATGTGCCATTCCTTGGGGGTCCTGGATGTGCAGTCCAGAGGCGGGGAAGGAACAGAAGCGCTGGCTTGTGGGAGAGAGAAGCCAGGGATGAAGCGCCAAGCGCCTCGGGCAAGTTCCCTTGCACCCCACTTCTGGCTCCGGGGACTTGGGAGTCATTCATTAGGCAGACGCGTTTTCAACCCCTTTGCGCAGCCAGAGATAGAGATCGGAGAAGGGCCGTGGACACCTTCCGTTCTATGCTCCCCCGGTGCCCTCTTTGGAAGTGCTCTCAGGTAGGGGCCACATATTGCTCTGGCCCGTGAGAAAACAGAGCCAGCTGGCGGCGCCTGCTTCCCGCACCCAGCTTACCAGATGTAATTGCAATCAGGAGAGGCTCACACACAGCGTGGGCCTTCCTTTGTGAAGCCAGTAACCAGCTTCAGCCTGGTCTAAGGCAACTGCACAGCGAAGAGCCGTGTGTTCCACCCACTCTGGGTTTCATAGTCTCCTCTTTAAAAAGAGGGGCATCGATAAGATTATTTTGGAAGCTCTTTCTTCTTCATTCATTACCTAAGACATTTATTACTGCGGCCTTTTGAAGTCTCTTAGGACTTGGGTGAAGACACCTCCATGTAGAAGTGTTGGACGAGGGAAAGGTTAGGAAGGCATTCCTTCAACAGATAGGGAGGACACAATGGGTGGATTGCTGTTTTCGATGCTGGGGAGACAGTAGGGAGCAAAAATAGAGACATTCCCCCCTTCTCTTGGAAAGGTTAAACTTTAGTAGGAGGAGACTCCAATACTTAGAAATGAATGTCGGGTAATGTTAAGCGTTAAGACAAATAAAGAAACAGGGTATGGGGACAGAGGGTGACAGCTAAGAGTTATTTTGTGGGGGAAGTTCAGGGAAGACCTCTCTGTGAAGGCATCATTTGAGCAGAAATTTAAATGTGGGGAAGGGTAGCCACTCCTAGTGGGAAGAGCATTCTAGGGAGAGGAAAGGACATGTGCAAAGGCCATGAGGCGCCTATGTGTCCGGCCTGTACAAGGAAAAGACTGGTGATAGGAAGAGAGTGGCTGAAGATGAAATGACAGAGCTAGTGGGAAGTGGAGAAAATCTTCGATTTCATCTAGAATGAGATGGCAGATCCAAAGAGGGAACTGAAAAGAGAATTGACAGGGTTTGAATAGAGTTTTAGAGAAAGGATTCCTCTGGCTGCTAGGAGGAGAGCAGTCTGGCGGGGGGGTGGGGACAGAGGGAAGGGAAGCAGGGACCCAAAAGCAGGCTATTTATACGGTGGCCCATTCGAGACACAGTGCCGGGAGCCGACCCCGGCAACAGTCAGGATTCCCAGAAGGTGGTGATGGAGTCGGCGATGCGAAATGAGAGAGCTCCGAAGATTCTTTTCTGATCACCTGCCAGGCATCTCCGCCTTGCTGGCTCTCAGTGTCTTTATTTATAGGCAACAAGTACAGAGGGTGATTTTTTCTATACAGTGTCCTTGTTAGAGAAACATAGTGCTTTGATTAGTGAAACATGTTTTTGCAGGTGCACCTGTCTACATTTCAGAGTTAACTCCCTGAACCAAACCAAGGACATGTTGTTCAGTAAGGTTTTTTACAATATCTTACATTTGGCGCCTGGACGATAAGGGGTAGACTACTGATATGGTGTTTTTTAAGCAGGTCTTACAAACAAGAAGGCAACTGAAAAGCTTAGAGGAGTTGTGTACAAAGTTTTAGCTGCATTATTAATACGATGACCAAAAGTTAGTCTGGCATCAGGGAGAGATAACTTATTTTGCAAGGCTAAAAGCGCTTGCTCAAGCCTGTTTTCCATGACTGGGTACAGAACTCTTTATTTATGGATCCTTTGTGTGCGTGGCAATGTCCTTGTTAGCATAGTTTTATTTCTTATATTAAGCCCTTTATTTAACCATTTAAAATCCCTGACAATCTCCTCCACAGAGCTGCAGGATATGTAAGATTAAGCTATTTTTAATGATGGTAAGTAGAAACAAAGCATTTTGCTATACGCCAGACATGGATTTTAAATGTCAAGCATTCCGTACAAAGAATGGCGAACAAGTAGGGTGGGGAAACCGCTGCCCCACGCACACTCGTCACACTTTGTGGGGGGGTCGGTGCTCGGTGCCTTGCAGAGGGCAGTCACCTAACTGACCGTGCTGGTGGCTCGCGGCATGGCGGGAGGGGCGGATCATGCACCGTCCCCGACAACACAGCTTGCAGTAGGCTTCCAGGCTAGACTTTGAAAAATCTTAGGGAAGGGTGCCCACTGGGTCAGACACAGTCAGAGATACAGGATTCCATGACAAGCAGTTCCTCCTTGAAATCCGCGGCTGGGACAAGAGAAGGGGTGCTCCAGCAGGAGCAGTGTGTGTGTGGGGGGTAAACAGAGGCTGTGTACTGCACCCTTGGAAAGAGATCAACAAAACTAAAAAAGGAACGGCAAAAGAAGGGGAAGGGAGGGGAGGGGAGGGAAGAGAAGGGGATGAAAAGCAGAAAAAAGAAACCCACCGTGGTAATGAGGAGTAGAAGACTTGAAAACGAAGAGCTCAAAATGATTTCCTCACATAATGTAGTTTTTCAAACAAAGGATGTAAGGTTATAACACATTAATGCTTCCTGCGACATAATCAATAAATTGATGTGCACTGATTACTTCCATTCTGGGTGAGGGAGGACGCTTCCCTGCATGTTCAGACATCAGGGATTAACAGTATCAAGCCACTTTTCATCCCTCCTTGAGTCTTGAGATCTTGCCACTTCCATGCTTCAGAATGTTTATCTGGTTTATGGCTTCCTTCGTTTCCTTTCTCTGGGCTACCACACCCTTTGGAAAACCCTTCTTTCACAGAAGGCAAATCCTATGGGACTCAGTCCACAAGGAGACCAATGATTGACTTAGCCAAAGAGGCAACTCATCACTTAGCTTGGTGTCTGTGGGCTTGATCCACACAGCGGAGGGGGTGTGTGTGGGGGGGAGCAGGAGCCGGGCTCTGGGGCAGGGACAGGGGAGAGGGGAATTTGGGCTGCGGAAGGGGTGGAAACAGCACAGGGTTAAGGTTGGCCGGGCAGGCTGGGCATGCTGAGCTGGGCTTTTTTGGCAAGATAAAAACAGCCGTGGACAGACAGGAGCCAGTGGGAAATCCGGGAAGTTTCTGTGCTAGCTTGACTCCGGGGACAGGAACCCTCGCTCTTGTAATGATGAGTCGGGAGACCAATCGTGGGCACATTTCAGCAAACAAAACTAAGAGTTCTGTTCAAAATGGAAGGAGACACAGCCTCCTCACCACAACATACAAAGAAAACCAAAGGAGCCTGGTCAGTCCATCGGTGTTGACATATTTTATTTTCTGGTTTGTACTGAGAGGATGTACTAATTACTCTTCTCAGTACCTTACAGGTATTAATTCATTGACTATCTCAAACAGTCCATTTTGCAGATGTGAAAACTGAGGCACAGAGAACTTAGGTAACGGAACTAGAATTGGAACCTGAGCAATTTGATTCCAAGTTCTCAACCATGTTCGTTCCCATGGGGATTCTTTGGAGGCTCTCCTGCTTCATTTTTGAGACATGTCAATTACATGTAACCCCTTCATTTCCTGACCATTCACTGGATTGGAAATCGCAGACACACTTTATTAACACAACAGAGATTTCAAGTTGTGTGCCACCTCTCCTTCTATGATGAAACATTTTTATTAAAGTGCATAAGAACACACAGGGAGTCCATTCAGGCATATTCACACGCACGTGCACATGCACACGCACTCACGCACACACACCCAGTATTAAGAGGCAAATGAGGAAATTCTTCGGGTCACTTGGAGAGGGCTGGGTTCTGTTTATCTCTCAACTTCATCGCCGGGCTGTGACACCAGGCAAACCACCTGACCTCCTCTACCCATGAACTTGCACCTCTTCAAGTCACCATTAAGCCCTTGACATTTCTCCGCCAGAGCCTCAGGAGAAGTGAGGGGCGCAACTCCACAGTCAGTCAAGTTTATGGGTCTAGAGCAAAGACAGCAGGGGCTGTGTTTGATTTGTAGCCCAGGTTAGATCCTTATCTATAAACTTGTTGAGTTATTTAAGACTAAGAGCTGCAGTTCAAGGCTCATTTGGAGGAAATGCCAGCCCACTCAAACTCAGATTCAAAACACCTGCATTTGGAGATGCATAAGTAAACAGCAGGTGCCTTCCTGCTTCCTGAAAACCGAGTGTGAAACTCACCTCCATTTGCTGGTTGTTTCTTTGTTTTGTTTTTTGTTTTTGTTTTGCTGGTTTTAGCCTCTACACCTGCTCAGACTGGAGGTCACGCTCCGTCAACCAAAGTTGCTTGAACTTATTCTGTATATCCCGGAAGTGGGATCCCGTCATTTCTCTTCATTCCTGTAGGTCATGCAAATCAATGATTTATATGACCGGGATTCCAAGAGAATGAATCTGGCCTGAGATGAAATTAAAAGAAAAAAAAAAACAAGACTCACTCTACTGCTATAGATAGCCTTGGCAAACGAGCCTTTAAGACAGGCAGCATGTGGGAGAGGAAAATACTGTAAATAGAAAAAAAAAAAAGAAGAAATCTAAATTTCACCTTCTCCTTCGGTACCTACTACCATACATGACATTGAGAGGCTCCACAGAATGGCATTTGGACATTAGTTGCTTCCCATTTCTTGCAACCCTGTTATAGAAGGCAGTCAGAACTCCCTTGTCCTAAATGGGTCCTTGCCCACCTTTGTATATTAAAATCACCCGAGGAGTCTTAGGAGCCCTACACTTGGGTCCCGCCCCAGCCCTATTAAATCTGCGTCAGTCCTTGAGACTTAGGCAGATCAAAGAGCCCCAAGGAGGTTGCAATGGGTATCAGATTCACATTTCTGTCTGTCCACTGACTTGTTCTGGGAAGAGAACCCTGGCTGGCAGCTGGAATTCCTCTTCATTCATATTCTGATTTTGCTTTTTAATTTAATTCTATTAAACATGTCTTTCCTCCGGAGTCACAGGAAGTCTTCCCTGTCCCCCACCTCCTGCCATCTGTTTGTTTTTTTTTAAAACAAGTAGAATTTTAGTATGTTTTTAAAATTGTGATTTAAAGAAGAAAGAGTAATTATCTGTAAGCTTTAGGTTTTATTTGGGGGAGGAAAGATGAAGTACAGAAGCAGGACTTCTTCTACAGAATATAAATAAAATCCCCCAAAATGACCTTTGCTTCTGGGCTTTGAGAGCATAACCTATAATAAAGTGGCAGAGAGAGTTTTGAATATTTGCACCTTTAAAAAAGCTTTGTTTTGTTTGTAAATTCTGAGAAGAGTAGATTTTAGAAACCTCACTTAGAAGAAAATTGCTTTAAGCACCCTCCCCGCCCATAATATGAACTGCATACTAGAACATCATAAAGAGGGAGTTGTTAAAAAAAATTCAACTGATTAAATTTGGAGATCTAATTGGCTTTACGAAGCGATTCGTGAATAGGGTAGCGTCTCATCTAGCTAGTAGAGAGACTGAGTTGTATGGCACAGGAAGGGTTTTATAGGCAGGAGGGTGGGGCAAGAGGTTGTTACCTAAAGAAAAGAAAGGACTGCTGCTGGTCCATTTTATGGGGGATGGGAACTGCCAGGTTTGGACCATGCAGATGACCACACCCTTATTGGAGGTTTCAGATTGACGGTTACAAATGCACAGGGCTAGCGGGCCCCTGGGTGGCTCAATCAGTTAAGCTTCTGCCTTCCACTCAGGTTGTGATCTCCAGGTCCTGGGATTGAATCCCTGCATTGGGCTCTCTGCTCAACGGGGAGTTGGCTTCCCCCTCTCTTTCTGCCCCTCCCCTTCGCTCCTTTGCTCTCGCTCTTTCTTTCTCAAATAAATAAGTAAAATCTTAAAAAAAAAAAAAATCACATCCCTGGGATGCATGGAAACTATAATTAAGTCTTGGTTTGTTGACCCTAGTGGGCAGAGCGCTCCAATTTAGGCTCATTGTTTCTCTCCCTCCTTTTTTTTTTTTTTTTTTTTTTTTTAAGATCACAGGTAGGCAGAGAGGCAGGCAGAGAAAGAGGGGGAAGCAGACTCCCTGCTGAGCAGAGAGCCAGATGTAGGGCTCCATCCCAGGACCCTGAGATCATGACCTAAGCCCAAGGCAGAGGCTTAACCCACTGAGCCACTCAGGCGCCCTCATCGTTTCTTTTTTAACGGAGTGCAAAGAGGTCTGTTCTCTGGAATTGGGATCTCTCCATTCTGTACTTAAAGAGGAAGTAAATAAATGAGAATCTGACCTCAAAGATCCCAGAGCTCCCCCTTGATTTATAGCCCTTTTGCCCCGAGGTCCTTCCTCCTCCATCCAGAAGAAAAGACTTGCAAGTGTCAAGGTGGGCATCTTGCAACACTGTAGAGATGTAATTGACTGGCCTGTTTCATTATTGTATGTTTATTATATTTAAAACCAACAGGTTTCTGAAACTGAAGATGCTAACCAGCTCATTAAATTTTTGAAGGAGCCAAAATCCACACAAAATTAATAGATATATTAGAAAACTAAGATGTATGCATAAAAATATGAATATATTTCTCTAGACCCATTTTTCCCTATTCCCTTTCATTTTTCCACTCCCCCATTCATGAGAAGAGAAAATAATAGTACAACATTACATGCATGAGCAAATGACATGAAAATGAAGCTCAGTTCTAATTTGTTTCTCTACCTGTCTTCATTTTGCTTAAAAAAAAAAGTAATTAGATAATTTGTTATTTGAAAATTACACTTTGGCTGTACTTGTGCCTTCAATATCCCTAAGTAGGTCATAAAAAAAATACGCAGGCAATTCCCCAATTTTTCTAGAATATACTGTTTGAATTATAGTTTAATATTCGTGATTTCTTTGTGCATTTTTACTTTTCTTTGTGCATGCCTACTCAATGATGTGTGGTTAGCAATTACATTAGCGTTTAACATTTAGAATTGTTTCATCTTTTATTTCAAACACACCTATCATTTTTATTTTACTACAGAGACTATAAACTATAAGTCTGGATTTCTAATGTGCTTAAATTACATGTAACAGCCTCAGATTTAATGGTTCAATTATCTTGAAAGTTTTATATTATAGTCATAATAAATGATAGAAAAATCAGTCATCCTATATCACTTATCTGTGGCCACATAACAAGTCACCTTAAAGTGTAGTGGCCCGAAGCAGTCATTTTCTGAGGATCGTGGATTCTGTGGGTGAAGAAGCTAGGGAGAACTGGTGGAAAGGGCTTGTATCTGCCCCACGATGTCTGGAACCTTAGCTGGAAAGACGGGAAGACAGGGTATGTCTTAATGACTGGTGCGAGAATCATGGGGAGCTGTCTGCTCTCACAGGTCTGATGAAGGTACTGGCTACCGCAGGAACTGGTGCACGGGGCCTTTTTTGGCGATTTCTCCGATGGGCTAGTTTGGGTTTCTCAGAGTGTGGTGTCTGGATTGCAGCACGAGCATCCAAGGGAATGAATGGAAACTATATCACCTTTTACATATGGCCTAACCTTGTAAGGGACATAACATAATGGTGCTTCTGTTTGTGACTTCAAAACCTACCTGGCATCAAGGAGAGGGACCTAGACCCCATTTCTCCATGGGCGAAATCACCATGGTGGAGGGACCTATGGGAAGGAGATATTAATGTGGCCAGTTTCAGAAAATGCAATTGGCCACACATCTTTTATTCTTTGGAACTAAAGATTTAAGCCTTTATACTACTTGTTTATTCTCGATAATCTTTCCTATAGGTAAACGGAGTGGACCACTACAAAATTCAATGTTTCCATAGTTTGCAGAGAAATTAGAAAGTTTGCAGAAAACTAGAGGGAGCACTTAAAAGAGTTTTCACCCTAAAGATAACATTGCTGAGGCACCTGGGTGGCTCAGTTGTTAATCATCTGCCTTCAGCTCAGATTATGATCTCAGGGTCCTGAGATCGAGCCCCATATTAGACTGTCTACTTAGGGAGTCTGATTCTCGCTCTCATGATCTCTCCCTCTCTCTGCTCTCCTTCTCTCTTTCAAATAAATAAATACATACATACATACATACATACATAAATACAATATTTAAAAAAAGAAAAGGATAACATTGTTTTCTTTGGCTTCCAAAACAACTGGCTTCTCAGGATCCCTGAACACCTTTGTTGTAGGAAGATGTTAGGTGTCTTGTGTGTTGCGGTGGGGGGGGGGGGGAGAGTGACTTTAGCTTTGATACATCAGCTTTAAGAGACACAAATAGTGTGGTCCCTCTGAGTGAGTTAGATATTCATCATGAAGTGGGGTATAGAGCTCATGGCCAAATCTGGGTTCAAATCTGAGCTCATACCTCCTGGCTGTGTGACCTTGGGCAAGTTAATTAATCTCTCTGAGTCTTGGTTTCCTCATGTGTGAAAGGGGAGTAATTGCGGCCTATCCTGTAGGTTATTAGGAGGAACAAAGGAGATAATAGGTGGGAGTTTATTTTGAAATCCATCAAGTGCCGTGCAGGATAATCGGGGAGTAGTGGCGATTGTTTGGAGGTTTAAATGGAAGCATGAATGTAACGTACACACACGACAAGATAAACAGCACGTGCGAGGTGAGACACTGCTGTTTTTCAAAGTCATATGCTGGGAGCGGGGCATCTCAGCTCCCCATGACCATTTCTGCCATAGCCAATGCTCAACGAATCATTTCCAAGTGTTCGATCTCTAAAAGATTGGCTGCTCTTGCTCTACTACAATGACTTACATGTTGATGCAAAGTTTGCTGGTTTGAAGCTTCATAATAAGCTCTCATTCAGTCATTCCAAGAGCTGTATCAAGTTCAACATTCTAATTTTTGGTGTGAATTTAGACATTCAAAGTGCTCTTCGCATCCCCAAGATTCTCTCCAGAGAGCGTTAGTCTCTCTCCAGATCTTCTCCGCACCAGGCTTCTCAGCTCACGGAGGCACGAACCACTCACAGCAGCCGAAACCTGTCACCACGCTAGCTTTCTGCAGAGGACGACATCGGACTGGCTCCAGACTCACATGCTGTTTCTCCAGCTCCAAGAGCTGAGTTTGAAGGACCTGGGAAGAATAACACATGATCTCTATTCTCAAATGACTGACTTGTTTGTACTTTCGGAGTCCCCAGAGTTGATTGCCAGCATAGGGCAAGTCCTATGGAACTAACGGTATCAGGAGATGGGCTATTCGAGGGGACGCTTAATCAACAGGCTTTGTAAGTGAAGACAGAGAGAATGGACAAGAGCTGGGGAACCATCCCGAGGACAGGAAACAAACAACGTATTTTGGCAGCAGGGCACAGACAGGCTGGCTCAACACACATGTTCCCTGCCAAGTGCACAGTTTAACACATCACCTTCTAGAGAAGGGGCTCTTGCCTTGCACGCATGAGGGAATCACCCCGAAATCAAATCAGAATCCCTGTCAGGGAGACTCAGGCCTCGGTATTTTTCAAATCTTTAAGGGGCTTGGAAGTACGGTGAAGCTGCCAACCATCTGTTTCATACCGCGTAGGACTTGGCTGCTCAAAGTGCTCCTAGATAAGCAGCATTTTCACCTGGGAGCCTGCTAGAGATGCGGAACCTCCAGTCTCCCCGCGGCAGCCCCACTGAATTAGGGTCTGCATTTCAGAGCATCTGCAGCCGATCCCTGCACGGGAAGTCTGAGAAGCACTGTTCCCGAGCAGTGCTCTTGAACTTGGCCACATGTTAGAATAAGTTGGGGAAATTATAGAAATGCAGAGGTTCAGCAGGAAGCCTGCGTCTCCCTCTCTCACTCCCCCTGCTTGTGTTCCCCCCTCTAGCTGTATTTCTCTCTGTCAGATAAATAAATAAAATCTTAAAAAAAAAAAAAAAAAAAAAAAAAAGAAAGAAAAATCCAGAGGCTCAGATCTCACTGAGCTTAGAGCAGTGAAATCTCTGGGCATAGGATCCAAGGCTCATCCTGCAAAAGGATCAATTAACTACTGCTCAAGACTGCTCAGAGTTTCTTGCATAAAGCGTATCCTAACTCCCATTATCAGTTTTGATTTTTTAATCTCTTCAAAGAGGAACGAGAATTAAATGGCCATGAAAACAGCAGGAGTAACAATTGGAAAATAATCTGAGAGTGGAATCTTCCTACTTTTGACACTTTCTCCCCCATCTTTGAGAGTCATGCCACTTTTCATTCACCTTCATTGAGGTTTTCCAAAGTAATCCACTTAGTTTTATTTTTTTTAAATGTAAAAAACCTCGTTGCACTCATATTTCATTGTTTTACGTGGCTTTTAAATAGCTTGCATAATTTCAGAAAACGGGAAACTGTATAATCAAGTTTGGGAACCAATGCAATGGATTCTTGGGAAGAGCAGGATTCAACTTTTGGAAGCAAAAGAGGACAGGCTACTTAGAAATTGTTCTTTAATCGCTCATGGTGACCCACAAACAGCAGATACAAATACAGTCCTCCAGGTGAAAAACGCCCAGCATTCCCTGCCTCCAAACAAAGATGGAACCACCAGAAATGTCGCTGTCCATTATGTGAGGACAAAGTCGCCTGCTCACGTTTTATGGAAGTGTGTTCATGATTTTGGATATTAGGTCCCAACAAACACCAGGCTTCCCAGTTCTCTGTTTCCCCATGTGCAGGAAAATACCCCTTTCAAGTCACAAAAATTTTGCTTTGCCTCAAAATGGCTGTCAGCGGACAAGGAGGACCCCTCACGTGTCGTTGGGGCACAGACTCCCCAAGAATCCAGTTTCAGTGTGCACTGAGCTATTTTCAGGTCTCATTTGTTCCCCTAGAAAAATCTAAGCAAAATCCTAAATTCCTCTCCAAGCCTGTTTGGAAGTAAAACCCTTGCATGTGTCCCTTTGTCTTCAGTCCAAACCAACAACGACGCTTCTGCCAATTGCTCTGGTTTAAGCTATTATGGTAGGCAAATGAAACAGTGACAGAAATAGAAACTCCAATTAAAAGATAATGTCATACCAGGTCATTGTGGTTCCACATTTACTCTTTGTCTCGTAAGTGCTACGCCAACCAAGGAAGGCCACGTAGGAACACCCTGCACATAGTAAGACCCATCCTGCTCTCTGCTCTCTTCAAATGCGTTACACAGGCAGTTCAATGCCCTCCTTGTGGGATCTAGGAAGATCTGACGTCACCGAAGTGTGCAGTTATATTATGGTGACTGTGAAATATGTATTCAGATAAACATGCAGGCTAGAAATCTGCACACAAGGTGTGTATCAAGTATTGATAAGCAATCTATTTTCAAAGGAACCTTGAAAGACAATGCATATTAAGCCACTCATTTCTTAAGGATTTCTTCTTCTTGTTCCTTTGGGAAAATGCTCACAAATTTTAATCTTACAACAATCAGTTTACAACCATGGAGTAAAAAGAATATACATTAAATTGTGAGACTATAAATAGATCTGTTTGTAAATGGCCTAGCTCATCAAAATCTTTAAAAATTGTCACGGGTACGGTCATAAGCCCAAACCGCCTAATTCAGAATTGAAATCTGTTTGTTTTGTAAAATATATAAAAGGGTATTATGAAATACATAAAAAGTATTATAAAAATGCTCTTACTTAATTTCATAACAGTAAACTCAAACATAATCATTTTGATTTAAAAAGCTTCCTTTTGTAGGAGAAGTATATTTCATTTCAAGGAAAACATCTTTCTTGTTTTTCTTGTCATTATAAAAGGTATTAAAACATATAAAGTATTCAGTGTAAAAAAATCAAAGAACATAGAAAAATATAAAGTAAAACTGAAAATGACCCATGATCCTACCACTTAGAAATGACTCCTCTTACTATATAGGTGTTTGTCCTTTCCCACAATTTTTTATGAACATACATATATTTATCAAAGGATATTATACCACAAAAACTGTTTGAATCTAGATCTAAATTATTATTTGTAATTATTGCATGGTTATTCAGAATATAAACTACATCTATTAGCTTCATAAATAAGTTATGGCTGAACATCTAGATTATTTCATTTTAAAAATTAACTATTTAAAAATGTTTTATCTCAGAAATTGTTTTGGAGTATAGAATATACTGATTATAACTTCAAAGTCCTTGGGGCACCTGGGTGGCTCAGTCAGTTAAGCATCTGACTCTTGATTTTGGCTCAGGCCATGATCTCAGGGTCATGATCTCAGAGTTGTGAGATGGAGCCCCACATCAGGCTGTGTGCTTAGCGGGAAGTTTACTTGAGATTCTCTTTCTCCCTCTCTCTCTGCCTTTCACCCCTTCCCATGCCCTCCCATGAGTTCGCTAGTGCTCGCTTTCTCAAATAAATACTCTTTAAAAAAGCCTCAAAGTACCTAAAATTTAACGTTGTTACTCTCTTTTTTGCCCTAAGTCATGATTTTTTTTACATTTGGGTATGTCATCCTTTCCCCTACATTATGTATACATAGAGAATCAGGTCAGTACAGCATCAGAGAAAAAGATCACACAGTGCTAAGCCTGTCCAATTTTTGGCTTCTTCTTTTTTTTTTTTTCTTGGAGAAAGTGTATATAGCATTTTTTTCCTTCTGACACACGTCTTATTCTAACAGAATCTTAAGACTGAAGTTCCTAATGAAATCCAAGGTACAGCACAATAGAAAAGACATTCTAAAGTTAGGGACCAGTACACCACCTGCATCCTTTACAAAGAAAATAGAAGAAAACCAGTTTTAAACTTCTGGGCTTCTCATCTTGGGCTCAAGAGAGTGCAGATATACACAGAAGATTTTGTGATGGGTACTTTCTAGGTAAAACTATGCTGCTAGGAGTAGAGAGGTTGTATGTGACCTTTTCTCAAGCCTACTCGCTTGGGGGATTGCTCTGTGGGAGCACGCAGAGAACTTGAGATGGAAGATTGTCTCCTACCCTAATCCAGAGGTCAGGGGAAGGGCTGGTGAGATCCATTGGCGGTGGTAAGTGAGGATCTGTTGCAATGGGAAAGGCATGTACTCCCTATTCCCCACAGGGAACAGTATGTATGGGTGTCTCCAATGGACTAACTGTTGGTTCAGTGCCGTTCCGGGTCTTGGGCAAGAGGACCACCTTGCAGAGATGATGAGACCCTCAATGGTGAGAGTGTGAACCATGGACTGGACATGGAGTAGCTGGCCAAAGGAGAGCCATGGTCTACACTGTGGGATCTGAATCCAGAAGAACCCACAAAGATACTCCACAGAAAGAAGGTTGGCAGTTGTTTACCTGGCCCAAGGGAATCCGTCATAAATCAATAAACACACCCATTCTTTCCAAGTATGGCCTTTTCTCCAGCACAGTTCTTCCTGGGCCAGTCCCCAGAGGGGCAGGCTGTGAAGTCAGCATGTGTGGGAGAGAACAGTATGCACAAAGAAGTGAGAAGGACACCCCTGCCTATACCCCCGGAAAAGTGACAAGCCATAGTCAGTTATTTCATTACCATTAAGAACTGGTTATTCCAACTTCTAAATGAGACTTTGTGTGTTGTTTTTAAAATGGCCATAATACTCTCTAGGGCCTAATTCCTTTGACTCACCCAACTTTTTACCCAGGGGCAGGGAATTTATGTGGAAGGGAAAATGGTAGAAAAAAATTAAATTGTATTTTGAGTATATCCTGTGTATGGTACACCTTCAGTGGACTGGTTGTCCAGTTTTTAGTGGTTTCGGATGGAAAACATTGTGAGTTGGCCTCAGATCCAGTTGATAAGAACATTGTTAAGTAGGGGATGCCGGGGTGGGGTGGGGGTGACTGGAGTCAGCATTTGAAGCCTCCCTTGTATCATTAAAAAAGCTCAAAAGGAAAATGTAGAACTTCAGAAAAGCCTGGAGCACATGGTATAAAACACTTGGATATGCACAGCAAAGTCTCATCTATGTGACAGAGATGAGAAGAAATAATGTTTCTTGTGAAAGAACAATCCAGAGACATTTGTTAGATCATGCTTATTAGTTTGTTTTGTAGGCAGATTGTTTACTCACATGAGCAGGAGTCAGTTGATGGCTTGAGCCAAGGAATAAAGGCAAAAACAGGAGTCATAAGACAGAAGGAAGAAAGCGAGACTGCTGACAGTCTGGAACAGTAAATCTTGTTTGCACAATTCTTTGTGTAAACTGATTATCTGGAAGCTGGCAGGGAGGAGTCCATCTGGGAAGACTGTTTTTGAGTAGGCCAACCAAGGGCATCAAAGATAGCAATTTGCATTGTGTAGGAGTTCTCCAGAAAGCCTTGAGGTTGAGCAAAGGGAGGAACCATCTTTCTGAGCGGCCGCCATTTTCCTTCCTTCAGCTGCTCTTGGTTCAGCCATGCTCATACCTCATAGCTTAGGAAGGTTCCTCATTGTTCCCAACCTTTCCCCACCCTACGTTTTGTACCTTCTAAGACAGTTTTAGTGTGTTTGCATCAGCAAAGAGGTTAAGAAGGAAAATAGATGTTCCTAAAGGCTGAATTTTTCTACATTAGAAAGAACAGAGGTTTCCCTCTTTCTGAAAGTGAATTTGGGTAGGTGGGAAGGGAGGATAGGATAGACGAGCCAAGATAAGCTCAGTTTTTATTTGGTGGGGAGAGGTTTAGGGAGGTTTATTTAAAGGAATGACTCTATAGTTTGGGGGCAGTCACTGTGAGATGATCAGTGGGCTAGGGGGACATGGATGAGGATTTGGGGGACATTTGAACGTACATAGTGTAGTATATTTCCCCTGTGGTGTTTTTCAAGAGTTCTTCAATAAAGATTTAAATTGCTTTTCAATTCTTTTGGAGCTCTTCTGAAAGCAATGCTGTGCTAAGAAAGACAATGGGAAGAGCCAAGTTTATTCTAGTTATACATGTTAAAGATTTGCTAAAGCTACAATAAAAACACTTTTTTTTTTTAAACCCTGCATTCACCAAACTTTTTTGACCATGTTATCCCATTTTTAGAGAATGTGATTTCATATGTAATTATTTGAAACACACTTTGGGAAATTTGATTCTTGACTTACATTATTTCAAGGTAGGTCAAAAATGAAAAAAAACAATCCCCCACTCTGCCTTCCTAATTTAAATAGCCATATAAAGTTTCATGGGGAGGGATAATCAAGTATCCCCTCAAAGTCATGTCCTTCCTGGAACCTCAAGGTGTGAACTTATTTGGAAATAGGTTCATTGCCGGTGTCATTAGCTAAGATGAGGTCATACTGGAGCCCACATGGTGGGCCATAACCTAAGATGATTCTAAAAAGAGAAGAGACACAGAATCAGACACACGGGGGAGAATGCCTTATGGGGGTGCAGGCAGAGCTGGAAGTCATCTGTCTAGAAGCTAAGCCATACCAAACATTGTTGGCAACGCCAGAAGGGCATGGAGCACATTCTTCCCTAGACTCTTTGGAGGGGGGTGTGGCCCTGCTGACACTTTGATTTTTGGATTCTAGCTTCTAGAACTGAGAGACAATAAATTTCTGTAGTTTAAAGCCACTCAGTTTGTGATCAGTTGTGAAGGTGGCCCTAGGAAATGACTACAGCGGACATGTCTCTGAATTAAAGAAATACTCGATTCTGCAAACCTGAAAACTTGAAGACCATTCAGCCCTAAGAAGTAATGAACTATTGATACATAAAGCCCAAACCAACAAGCAGACAGAAACCACAGCTAAATCTCCAAATAATGACGGTGAATGAAAGGAGCCAGGTTTAAAAGAAAAAGTACACACTGGACGGTTCCATCTACAAAATTCTAACAGAGTAAAAAACTAACCTCTAATGACAGAAAGCAGGTGGTTGCTGGGGCAGGGATGCCAGAGGGCGGCTGAAGGGGGCAGAAGGAGGGTTCACTGGAAGTGCAAAGAACTTTCCGGGATGATGGAATACATCAACTCTGTTGAGTGTAAGAGCAGTTTCATCATGTATCTCTGTCAAAACGTATCAAAATTGTGTACTTTAAATGTGTGCAATTTACTGTGTGTTAATTATACCTCAATAAAGCTGTTTCAAAGGAAAACCACTTAGGGATTCGTTTAAAATAACCAAGAAAGCATTGCGCAAGTTTGCAAGGAGGAATGTCGGTCATATAAAGTCCTTGTACTGCTGTGCACAGGCTCTCTCTCTCTTTCCCTATATTCTCTGCCTTAATTGAAAGTGGTAAAGCAAGCACATTACCAAAACAGTTCTAATTATTTCCTCTGGACTAGGCTCCAGCAAATTAAGAAGAGGGAGCGAGAAAGCCATTTCAGCCTTGAAATAGCACTGTGGGGTCTTTTCTTTGGAGGCAATCTCAGCATCCAGCAAACCTAAGCTCTTTTCCTTGTGCCCTGGAAGGGAGGGGGGCATGCCGGTGGCCCTGTTTAGAATGAAAGTGGGGAGCTGCCCCTTGTCCCTCCGCGGGTTGACACATTCATTTTCTCCGTCACTCTCCTCCTGGCTTTAATGAAACGTCATAGCTGAAAGAGATTATCAAAGCAAATTCTGAGAAGGTACACGGGGTTCTCATGCTGTCATTTGATGTGTTTCTCTCGGCTGCTCGGTCCCTATGAACCCTCTTACCTTTCTACTTTGAAGATTCATTCCGATTCAGATTTTAGGACATATTCTATCTCTAAAGGGCTCAGGAACAGCCTGTGTGCATTTCTCATCAGTTTCCCTTTGACTTGGCCCCAGATGCACCATGTCTCCGGCTGGAACTCTCCGTCGGCGTGCAGCTCATGACTTGGGACACCTGCTCCTGCAAGTCATGCCTGGGGACTTCTCAGCAGGGCTGTTCTACACACGCAGGCCAGAGGTGTCTGGACATTAGAGATCCCCTGGGGAGGACACTCAGCAAATGTGGGATGGAGAGGGTGTACCAGTATCACAGCTATGCTGTTCCTCAGGTAAGATATCTCCGCACTGTTTCCTCCGGCTCTCCCATGGCACCGAGTGTCAGTTGCCCATTTTATAGCTCACCTAAACACACACAGCCTTTTAGGCTGCTTTTCTTCCTCATATCGTACCCCAACTTCCTTGCTAGTGCTGAAGGAACCTTCCAGGTAAAGGACTTGCCTTCAAACTCTTGTCTCAGCGTCTGCTTCTGGGGAAGTCCACATGAGATTAAGACCTTGTTCTAGGGCTCCCTGGTTACTTGGCTTGCTGACCCCCTCTACACACCCTTTTAATGCTGTCTCCCACTTTTCTTTTCTTTTTTTTTTAAATATTTTATTTTGACAGAGAGAGAGATCACAAGTAGGCAGAGAGCCAAGCAGAGGGAGAGGACGAAGCAGGCTCCCCGATGAGCAGAGAGCCGGATGTGGGCCTTGATCCCAGGACCCTGAGATCATGACCTGAGCCGAAGGCAGAGGCTTTAACCCACTGAGCCACCCAGGCGCCCAGTCTCCCACTTTTCATAGACCCCCATTTCATACAGTTGAGTTTCCAGTTGGATCTCTACCTATTGCCACTTGCTTAAACCCTAAAGACTGGCATTCCATACTCCTTCTCATGGAACACAGCTTGGGAGAGTGGAGAGAGTACAGTTGCTTCTATGGGTCAATGAGGTCATCAGAGAAGGAGATCTGGTGTGCTAGCTGAAGGGGTGAGCAGATCTCAGCAGGAATATGCTGGACAAATCTTGCTGAATGCACAGACGCTGAAGAGATTACCTGAATAAAGATGTGCATTCTTGGCTCAAGAGAACCACAGGAGAGAGAGGCCTTGTAAGGACCCTCTGAAGAACCCATGGAAGGATTCTTTAATCATTGGCCAGGCCAGGGAGTACAAAAACCCACAGCCCAGTAAAGACTGCTCTGTCTTCTTGACTTTCCTCACCGCAGGGTTCAGACTCTAGGGAGTAGAGGAGCTAGGGAGTAGAGGAGGGGAAGGGAGAACAGGAAAAGAGGAGAGAACCAGACAGCTCACCTCATTCCCCTTCTCAACTGCAGGGTTCCCACCTGCTCAATGAAAGAACTTTTCTCAACTGGAAGTGTCAACTTGGTCCCTAAACTCTGAGACCTCATCTGTGCTGGGTTGACCTCTTTAACCCACTGTGTTTAGCAGAATAGAAGCCCCAAAGGTGTCTGTGACTTCAACCCGAGGACTTGTGACTATGTAACCTTATATGGATGGCAAGAGGGATTCTGCAGCTGTGATTAAATTTATGCACCTTGAGATGGGGAGGTAGCCTGGATTAACCAGGTAGGTCCAATTTAATCCCATAAATCCTTGGAAGCAGAGACCCATTTCCAGCTCTGGGGAGGGAGATAATACAGAAGAAGATGGGGAGATTTGAAATATAAGGGGGACCGTACTCACTGCCAATAGCTGTGAAAATGGAGAAAGAGGGCCACAAACGAAGGAAAGTGGGTGACCTTGGGAAGATGAGAATGGCCTTCAATGGAGCATCCTACAATGGAAAGGAACTAAATTCTGTCAACAACCAAATGAGCAAGGAGATGAATGCTTCCTTGGAGCCACCAGAAAAGAGCACAGCCCTGATGATACCTTGACTCTAGCTCAGTGAACCCATGCTGGATTTCTGGCTTAAGGAACTTGAAGGTAATAGATTTGTATTATATGAGCTGTTTGCTTTTATTTGTTATGGAAGCAATGGAAAGCAAATACATAGACCACCGAAAGAGTTTCTCTCCACATTTGGGAGTTACCCCGAAGAAAAAGCAAACCTTTGTAAGTGGCTCCCTGTTGGGTTGCAAAATGAACGATATTTTGCCAAATCTCTGATTGAAATTCTGCTCAGAAAGAGGGAAAGAACCAGCGTGCCTGATCTGAAACCACAGGATCTGTTCTCACTGTTGCCTCTAAATGGACAACGGAACATATAGCCCACTCTTTACCTTATCTCATTTTCCACTTTTGCTGGAAGCTTCTGACTCCTACGAGTTACATGTCCATACAGACTCCTGCCCAGGGAGAGAATATGGAAAATTCCAGTTGACAAAAGCACCATTTGTTAAGCTCTTACCTTGCTTTTAAGTTCATCTCTAGGGGCACCTGGGTGGCTTTAGTCAGTTAAGCATTGGCCTTCGGCTCAGGTCATAATCCCAGGGTCCTGGGAAGGAGCCCTGCATTGGGCTCCCTGCTCAGCGGGGCGTCTGCCTGTCTGTCTCCCTCTGCACCCCCCACCCCTGCTCATATTTGCACTTTCCCTCTCAAATAAAGGAGTCTTAAATAAACAAATAAATTCACCTTCCAATTGGACGGAAAAACCATCTCTTTATTGGATCCTATAGCTTCAGCTAATACATTGACCTGGTTTTCCCCTCCACAATTTCAAACCAGTGATTTCCCAGGCATCAGAGCAGACTGGAGAATTAGTTAATTAATCAATTAATTGATTAGCCTGTGGTCACCTGTACTGGGTTTGACAGTGTGTGTGACTCTCAAAACACAGACTCATTAAAAACACTTCCTGCGTCACAGTGGAGATTAAGGATGTCTAATGAAGACCAAACACGAACAGTGCACTTACTAAATCTTGCAATTTTATTTGAACATATTTTATTGGTCTGGGAATCAGAAAAAAAAATCCATAGGGTTTTATTTGTTTATTTATTTATAAACATTTTATTTATTTATTTGACAGAGAGAAACACAGCGAGAGAGGAAACACAAGCAGGGGGAGTGACAGAGGGAGAAGCAGGTTTCCCGCCAAGCAGGGAGCCCAATGGGGGGGACTCGATCCCGGGTCTCCGGGATCATGACCTGAGCCGAAGGCAGTCGCTTCACCAACTGAGCTACCGAGGCGCCCCTTATTTATTTTTTTAAAGAAAATATTCTATGCAAACTCATCCAGAGACATGTAGGTGTTTTTATCTCAGGTACTGAAGTCATATTTTAAAACAATTTTTACTTCTCCCAAGGATGACACTTTCCAAAGAGCAGGCTTTGCTGTCTGCTGTTATTCAAATCCTCTTCATCCTAGGCTTTTCTCTCTTTCTCTTCTTGATCATTCAATTACAGAGAAGGGAGGATTAAACATCTACTACCATGACAGATTTGTCAGTCTCTTTCAGTCTTCTGCCAATTGTGTTTATTTTAGAGCTATAAGTATTCATATCATTCAGCTTTAGAATTCCTGCAATTTTTTTGTGAATTGAAACTGTTACCAATTTTTCATGACCCATTTTACTTCCGAATAATGCTTTGTCCAGAAAGCCCATTTTTGTGTAATATTATATATCTCTACACCAACCTTAGTTAATCTTTGCATAATATCTCATGCCATTTGTTTTAGGTGTGTTTATAAGAGCCATTTGCTTTACATTTTCAAAGATCATATGGTGGTCTGTAAATTTTGGTCTTGGTTTTTGGTTTTGTTTTGAGAGAACATAAGAACAGAGTTTATTGAAAGACAAATTTTTGTCTTTCCACAAAATTTACATTGATTGTGATTACAGATATTTGAATTTTCTTTTATTATCTTATTTTCCGTATTTTTATTTATTTATTTGACAGAGAGAGAGGTCACAGGTAGGCAGAGAGGCAGGCAGAGAGAGAAGAGGAAGCAGGCTCCCCGCCGAGCAGAGCACCCGATGGGGGCCTCAATCCCAGGACCCTGAGATCATGACCTGAGCCGAAGGCAAAGGCTTTAACCCACTGAGCCACCCAGGCGCCCTATTTTCCATATTTTTTTTAAACATTACCTTTTTATGCTTCTTTTCTTTAGTTTTTTATCTTGTTTGTCTGCTTTTGGATCATGTATATTTTTCTCTAATTCACTTTCTCTTCTCCTTGTTGGGATATCATATATCCTATTTATATATTCGGTTTTTTTACTTCAATGCTTATCCTAGGTATTTCTCTCCTTATATGTTAAATTATCAATGGAATATAATTTAAATATAGGAAAATGTACATACAAAAAGTAAGCACACAACTTACTGGATTTTCACAATATAGAAACACTCATGTAATCAACATCTAGATTAAGAAACAGCACCTC
>PITA01018061.1:0-41543 GCA_004023965.1 Spilogale gracilis | reverse complement strand
AAAAAAAAAAAAATGTAAATCAATAGTATAAAATCTACCTGGAAAACAAACAAACAAACAAACAAACAAAAACCAAGAGGAAAACAAAACAAAATCAAGGCACAGGTGATTTAAAAGTGAGTGCTACCAATTTCATAAGAAACAGACAACCTCTGTATTATATAAACTGTTCTAAAGCCAAAATTGGTAAGGGGAGAGGATAAGACTACTCCCCTGCCCTTTTTAAAGGGAAAGATAACCCAAATACAAAAATCAGACAAGAATGATTTGAGAAGGAAAATCATACTCAATCTCAGAATGGTCAATCTCAAATATGACTGTCAGGTAACATCCAATATAAAATATTAGCACAGTCAATCCAGCAATTTGTTCAAAAATATCAATCCATCTTCATGACAGAGTTACATTTGGCCAAAGAATGAATGATTTAACATTAGACAATCTATGTCATTTATCAGTTTAACAGATTAAAGGAAAAACACCCTAGGGGCACCTGGGTGGCTCAGTCATTAATCATCAGCCTTCAGTTCAGGTTATGATCCCAGAGTTCCAGGATGGAGTGCCCCATCCGTCCACATCCATTGGGCTCCCTCCATTGGGCTCCCTGCTCGGCAGGAAGCCTGCTTCTCCCTCTCTCACTTCCCTGCTTGTGTTCCCTCTCTAGCTGTGTTTCCCTCTGTCAAATAAAATCTTAAAAAAAAAAAACAACCAAAACCCTAATATCATCATCTCAATGGATGCAGAAAAGTCATCTGATTACAACAGTAACAACCATAAAAACACATTCTTAGGCTAATAAGAAACAGAAATTTCATAATAACAAACAGAAATTTCCTTAATCTTGTAAAGAATATCTACTAAAAGCTTATACAAACATCACTCTTAATCTGAAACTACAGAAAAAACACCATTAGCATTAAGAACAAAACAAAGCAACTCCCTATTACCATGCCTATTTAATACTGAAATGAAGGCCACTGATTACATACAGGGGAGAAACAGCGTATGTTAGCATTTGTTAAAGACAAAACCTAAGGCTGATCATTATTTGTGGATTATATGATTGTCTATGTACAAAATCTAGAAGAATCTACAAATTATTTTGAATAAAAAATTTAGTGAGCTTGCTAGTTTCAAAATGAGTATACAAAAGTCAACTGTGGTCCTCAACAAAAGCAACAAGCTATTAAACTGAAAAATTGTAAAAGTTACCATTTATAATGCTCTACACCCCAAAAATTCAGTGTGCCGAGGAACAGACTTAACAAATAGAGGTAATGGATTTACAATAAACATGATTATAAAACTTCAATAACAGACATAAAGGAAAACCTTAAGCAATGGAGAGACACCATGTTTGTGGAAAGAAAGATTGCATGTTATAGACATAAATTTCCCCCAAATTAACCTCTAAATTCAATGCAATCTATAAGCTTCTGCTTCTGAAGGGGTATTTGTATATGTGTACATATTATGTATATAAACCAATAATATAATCCTAACAATCATATGGAGAAACAAATGGCCAGGAACAGCTAAGACAATCTTAGAAGAAGAAAAAGAAGTACAGCAGGACATCCGTCCCAGAAAATGACTTCTTATAAAGGTGTAATGATTAAGATGGCATCATTTCAACTCATACATAAGAGCCAAAAGGCAAGCTGTGATTTGATTTGAAAAGTCCACACATCTGGGAAAGGCTAAAATTGAGGCAGCTGCCCAGGTAATAAATGACCCATACAAATCATACAATTGTAACACTTCAGAACACTGGGAAAAAAAGAATATTCTGAACACTTCCAGAAAAGGAGGGAAAGGTTATAACAGAAGAATTGAGATTTAGAATGGTACCAGATGTCTCAACAGTAAACTGGAAGACAATGTAATGCCTGCTAAATTCTAAGAAAAATCGTTTCAAATCTACAATCCTATGCCCAAATTATCAACCAAGTATGAGGGTAGAAGTGAAAGCATTTTCACACATTTTTCACACGAAAGTAGAAAATATCTACTTTCATAAAAAAACCTTCTCAGGAGCTACTACCAGGTAAAGAGAAAGCCAGACACGGGACCCAGGAATCAGAGGATCTGCTACTAGATGGCCATGAAGTGAATCCCAAGATGAAGAGTTGGATAGTCCTGGCAGGACAGTGCTACAACAGGTTAGCAGAACAGTCTGGATGAGAAGGGAGAAGGCAAGACTCTAGTGCAGCTCCGTTCAAAAGTAAACGGGAACCGTTATGTTACTTAATGTTTCTGAGAGAGAAAGGAATTAGGTATTGGAAAGTTGGGGATAAACTGGTGAGAGTAACAAAGGAAACAAGGTGAAGTGGTCACTTACATCACAGACAACAAAAAGTGTTCAAGAAAAGAAGTGAATTAAAATAAACTGCATGGCATGGCAAAATTATGAATAATATTTGTATAAAGTCATAAAGAACTGGACAGGATTTAAGGAAAGACACTAAGAAGATAGAAAGTATATGGGTTGGGTGAGATGGTAGGAAATGAACAGGTAATATCTAGAACTAAATAATCAAAAGACAGTAGCACAAGTATGATAACAGGAATATGTAAGTAAAGGAAGCGACAGAACAAGCAGCCAGAAGTCTCTAAGTGTCTGCCTCTAGCAAAGGAGATTTGGAGGCAAAAGAATGGGACAAAGGAATGCAGTTTTTATTACAAGCCTCCTTAAAATATATATAGATCACTTTGATAAAAAAATAAAATGGAAATAAAACAAGTAAAAAGACTTGTTAAATGGAGGATAAACATGCTATTGTGTCCAGGAGAATTATTTTGAGATCATCAGCAAAAAATAAATGACCAGGAAGACACCATTATTTCAAGGAATAAACTTGATCAGGGGTAACTCACACAGACAGAAACAGTCCTCACTGCACTCTGGAATGCACAAGGATTTGTAAGGCCACCTATCAGACTCCAGGAGAAGAGCCCCAGCTTTGAGTCTAAGGGGTGTATGCAGGACTCGGGTAAACGCTAACTCTTCCTCTGGAATTCTTCTTCAGGGTAGTGCTCTGCTCTCCAGAATTCTGATCCAGAACCTCCTGATGCCACAGCCTCCCAGACTTGAATCTGCATCTTCTTAACTCAGCAAGTCCTCCCTTCTCAGATCATACCTGCCATTACCAGCTGCCCACTTCATGCTTCTCAGAGACGCAGAGGTCCCGGAGCAGTGCAGTTCCACAAACACATTCCACATGGTTACTGCTCTCACAGATCGTTACTTCTACCATAACCCCACAGGACAGTGTGATTATTTTTGCTTTTCACACTCATCAAATGGCTTTTATGTAAATTTTGAAGGACGAGTCTTTTTTTCCTTTATCCTATAGATCTTATTTATCATATCTGATATTCTTTATCTTATTGATCTAAGTATCCAAATGGTATCATTTCCTTTGGATTAAAGGACATTCTTTAGCATCCAGGCCTGCTGGAGAGTAATCTCTTTCATTTAACTGAAAATGTCTTTTATTCACCTTCTTTTTTGAGGAATATTTTTGCTTGGCATAAAGTTCTTGGTCTATAGATTTTTTTTTTCTCTTTCAGCATCATTTAAATATAGTATCATTTAAAGATACTATCTGATGAGACACCTGTGGTTATTCTTACCATTGCCCAAAGTATGTAACACGTTTTTAATTCTGGCTGCTTTCCATTTTCTTCCCCTTGCACTTAATTTTCAGGAGTTTAAGTATGGATAGATGTAGTTCCTTTTAACCCTGAGGTACACTAAGATTCTTATTTTTGTGTTTTTCACCATATTTGGTAAGTTTGAGCCATCAACCCCACAAATTCTTTCTGCTCCTGTTTCACTCTCTTCTCTTCTGGTATTCCAATCATGTGGATCCCTGAGCCTGAATTTATTTTGTTTCCATCTTTTCCTCTCTGTTCTTCAGACTGGATCATCACTATTGACCAGTCTTCAAACTCACTGGCACTTTCTTCTCTCATCTCTAATCTGTTATTAACCTCCTCCTGTGAGTTTATTTCTATTACTACACTTTCAAGTTCTAAAAAGGTCCATTTGATTTCTTTTCTTACTGAGATTCCTTATCTGAGCCATCATTAAGACTATATTTTGATTCTTTAGACATATTCATTCAAAAAAACATATTTATGATAGCTTCATTAGGTCTCTAGGTCCAACATCTGTGCTATCAAAGTTTCTACTGTCTACTTTTATTTTTTAAGTCTGTATCACAATCCCTATCCTATCCCCATTTTTGTTTGGTCTGGTGATTTCTGATTGAATGCTGGTCATTGACACAGAAAGATATTATAGAGAGTATAGACTGTTATCTTTCACTGAAGATGTTACTTTCTTATACTCTTTGGGGACAGATTTGTAAAAACTCTAAGATTCATCTCAATCCCCTTGACTTGGAGGACCACTTTCAAACTTAATAAATTTTATGAGGACTTGGACTTAGACTATTAGACAGGTTTGGAGTAAGTCTTACACGGTATAAAGGTATTAAATAGCTTCCTGTGGGCCAAAATTCCAGTGTCCCCATATACTATCTCTTCTCTAGCACCACTTGATTTCCAGAAATCTGTTCAACTTTCAGATACACAGATTCCATTACTTGGTATGTCTTCTATCTTACACTGCATTCATACGGTCCAACCTTCAGGAGATAGCCTCATAGGGATACGTTAGACCCTGTCTCTGAACAACTCCCTCCTCTCCAATGTTAAGAAATGCAGATTAACTAACTCAACTATCTCATCTCTGATGTCTTCCCCCTCAGCTCTGAAGAACCCTCAGCTCTACCTCTAGGTTTCTGCATCAGAGCTTACAAACTGTCCCCATACTTGGAAACTGTAAGGTATGTCTCATGAATTCATTTCTCTTGAAGATAACAGTCTTATGCTGCCTGTTGTCCACTGCCTGAAAACAGATGTCCCAAATATTATGTACAATTTGACAGTTTTTTATAGTGAGAGGACAATCTGGTACCAATTACTCCTTTCATCATGGCCAGAGGCAGTAGTCATAAAACCTATTTTTTAATGTTTGTCTCCTTAGGATACATTTTCAGATGTCAAATTACTGGTCTAAAATAATATGACATTTTCACAGGTTTGGGAATATATTATACTAAACTGCTCTCCAAAATAATTTCTGCCAAGTGAAATTACATATATTTTGGACATCTGTTACACAGCCAGGAAACTGAAGTAAAAACAAACAAAACAAAACAGGGAATAAAATTGGGGCATATAAACCTTTAAGTTTGTATTAGGGACCCAGAGTTAGTAGAAGTAAACCAAATGGGAATGTGAAACTAAATCCACTTAGAGGATGTTCTGATGAAAGCATTCATTTGTTGAATACTTTCCCTCAAAAAAACTAGACAACTAGGAAAGATATATTAAAAAAAAAAGGTGAAGAAGGAGTCACATTTTCTTCTTCTGTGTGGGACTTATTTACCTCAGTGAATAAAGTGAAAATACCTACTCAAGTACAATTAAAGTAAAAATACCTCAAGTACAATTAACCAACTTCAACTAAAGAAAAAAAACAAGGTTCTCACAAAAGACATACTGTATCAATCTTAACATCATTAATATAAGCAGTTAAAAATGGCATTGGACTTTATATACAAACCCTATTATGATAAATATCCCTAATGCCATTGTGGGAAAAGGAGGAGCACAGAAAGACAAATGGATGGTTGGATACTAAGAAAATATAAATAGATGGTTTCTAAAACAGATAAAGAGAACAAGCAGCAAGGGAGATATCTGTGGATAAAATAACTTGAGATTTATCTCTATTTACCGTTCCATCTTCCATCAGCTTCAGACATGAACCAAAATCCGCTAATCGAATATGTCCATTCATATCCATCAAGATATTGTCAGGTTTGATGTCCCTGAAAAGACAGATACATTCAATTTTTAGTTGGGAAAAATAAATATAACCATTTACTTGGTAAGATAAAAATTTGTCTGAAAATCTCAACTTCTTTTAAGATTAATACTCTAAAGGGCGCCTGGGTGGCTCAGTCATTAAGCATCTATCTTCGGCTCAGGACATGATCCTGGAGTCCAGGGATCAAGCCCTCCATCAGGCTCCCTGCTCAGCAGGAAGCCTGTTTCTCCCTTCTCACTCGCCCTGCTTGTGTTCACTCTCTAGCTGTGTTTCTGTCAGATAAATGAATAAAAATAAAGTTAAAAAAAAGATTTAATACTCTAAGAACACCTACTTGACTACTTTATGGGTTCAAATCCTGACTGACTCATATGAAAACTCTTAAACACATGCACTTTCAGTGTTGTGGAGATGAAAAGCTTTTTGGCAGCTTTTCATCTTTTTTTTTTGAAGAGAGAGTGCGAGCACATGAGCAAGTGGGGGTAGGGCATAGGGAGAAGGAGAGGGAGAAAAGGAACCTGAAGCATACCTGAACATGGGGCATGGTATCACAACCCTGAGATTATGATCTGAACTGAAATAAGAGTTAGACACATCACCGACTAAGCCACCCAGGGGCCCTTTACTGGCAGTTTTCATTCAGGTTAAACTAATTTAAATTAATTTAGATTTCCACAGATTCCAATATGACCATGGTAGGCCTATTTTCTGTATACAGAGAAAAACCATAATTACTTGATATACACAAAACATACTATCCTCTAGCCCATGAAATTGGAAAGGGAAAATATACTTCCTAGACCTTGAAAATAAATGTAAATAAATAAATTTTCAATTACTTCAGGTCAAAGTAATTGCAAAGAATTTCTTCGTAAAGCTTATCTGAAATACAACTGACAAAACTGCTTAGTAGTAATTTATGTTATATAAAGTTATTTGTGGCTGTTAAATCAGAGGCTTGTAAGATATCCAAATCTAATTAACAACAAACTGAATCACACTGGTTTTTGTATTTGTTTACACTTGAATAAGGAAAAGAGTTGCAAACCTTGGCAAAATATAGAAAATGACTCCTGTAAAGACCCAGCAACATGTTTTCTAATCACAATCTAAAGATTAATTCTGAAAAATTAAGATCAGACCCTCTTGGAGCACCTGGGTGGCTCAGCTGGTTAAGCGACTGCCTTTGGCTCAGGTCATGATCCTGGAGACCTGGAATTGAGCCCCACATTGGGCTCCCTGCTTGGCGGGAAGCCTGCTTCTCCCTCTCTCACTCCCCCTGCTTGTGTTCCCTGTCTGGCTGTGTTTCTCTCTGTCAAATAAATAAAACCTTAAAAAAAAAAAAAAAAAGATCAGACCCTCTCAATATTCTACATGTAGAGGAAGAAAAAAAAAATCATCTATGAACACCATATATGCAAAAAGAATTCTATTACCATGTGGTTAGGGTAACCTTTTTTTTTCTCATCTCTTTCTTTAACTTATTTATTTTGTAACTGTAAGTCTGTACCTCTTAATCCCATTTATCTATTTCATCTATCAACTGAATCATCTCCCTTATGAACAACCATCAGTCTGTTCTCTGGATTTAACAGTCTTCTTTCGGGCGCCTGGGTGGCTCAGTGGGTTAAAGCCTCTGCCTTCGGCTCAGGTCATGATCTCAGGGTCCTGGGATCGAGGCCCGAGTCGGGCTCTCTGCTCAGCAGGGAGCCTGCTTCCTCCTCTCTCTCTGCCTACTTGTGATCTCTCTCTGTCAAATAAATAAGTAAATCTTAAAAAAAAAAAGTCTTCTTTCTTTCTTTTTGTGTTTTAGACCTACACATAAATTAAATCACATGGTATTTGTGTTTCTCTGACTTACTTCATTTAGCATAATACTCTCCAGGTACATCCACATTGCCACAAATGGCAAAAACATTATTTTTATGATTAATATTCCACAATATTTCATATATATACATATTTTTGTATGTATGTATGTACACACATGCACACACATCCCTTATCTTCTTTGTCCATTCATCTATCAATGGAAACTTTGGCTGCTTCCATATCTTGGCTATTGTAAATAATGCTGCAATAACCATAAGGGGGATGTATCTTCTCAAATTAGTGTTTTTGTGTCTTTGGGAAATTACCCAGGAATGGAATTATGAATCATATGGTATTTCTATTTTTAATTTTTTTGAGGAATCTCCATGATATTTTCCATAGCAGCTACACCAATTTATAATCCCATCAACAGTGCACAAGGGTTTCTTTTTTTTTTTCTCCACACCCTCACCAACACTTTTTTTTTTATTGTTACTTAAATCTTTTTTCCAGTGTTCCAAGATTCATTCCCCATTCCCCACACCCAGTGCTCCATGCAATAGATGCCCTCAGTACCCACCACCAGGCTCTCCCATCCCCCCCACCCCCCTCCCTCCAAGTCCCAAACTGAGGGACCAACACCTTTTTTGATTCTAGCCATCCTAACAAGTATGAGGTAACATATGATTGTGGTTTTGATTTGTATTTCCCTGATGACCAGTGATATTGAACATCTTTTCAAGTACCTGTTGGCCATTTTGAAGTACTCTTTTGAAAAAGCCCATTTTTTTTTTATTGGACTGCTTGGTTTTTTGTTATTATGTTGTTTGAGTTCTTTGTATATTTTGGATATTAACCCCATACTGGGGTTATCATTTACAAGTATCTTCTCCCATTTAATGGGTTACCTTTTGTCTTGTTGATGGTTTCCTTTGCTGTACAGAAGCTTTTTGTTTTGATGAAGTCCCAACAGTTTATTCTTGTTTTGGTTTCCCTTGCTTGAGGTGATACTTTTAGAACAAAGCTGGAGGTATCCCATCCCTAGATTTCCAGATATACTACAAAGTTGTAGTAACCCAAACAGTATGGTACTGGCACAAAAACAGATCAATAGAACAGAACAGGGAGCCCAGAAATAAACCCAAGCTTATACCGCCAACTAATCTATGACAAAGGAGGCAAGAATATACAGTGGAGAAAAGACAGTCTTTTCAATAAACAGCATTGTGAAAACTGGACAGCTACATGCAAAAGAATGATATTGGATCGCTTTCTTATAAAATACACAAAAATAAACTCAAAATGGATGAAAGACCTAAATATGAGACCTGAAATCATAAAACTGAAAGAAAACACAGACAGTAATCTCTTTGAGATTGACCTTGGCAGAATTTCTGTAGGTAATGCCTTAGGTAATGGTCCTTTAATTTAACCTGAATGATACCACTTAAGGTCTCTATGCCTCCATTTTCCCATCTGCAACAAAAGGATAATATTATTTTTTTAAAAGATTTTATTTATTTATTTGACAGAGAGAAACACAGCGAGAGAAGAACACAAGGAGAGGGACTGAGAGAGGGAGAAGCAGGCTTCCTGATGAGCAGGAAGCCTGATGTGGGGCTCAATCCCAGGTCTCCAGGATCATGACCTGAGCAGAAAGCAGTCGCTTAACCAACTGAGCCACCCATGCGCCCCAAAGGATAATACTATTGAAGTAATTTCTGTGTGCTGAACATGAGTTGGCAAATGTTGACCTAGAGGCCAAATCTGGCCCACTACCATTTTTGTAAATAAAATTTTATTGTAAATAAAGTCACCTCCATTCATTTATGAAAGTATTGTCTATGGCAGCTTTCCCGCTACAACAGCAGAGTTGGGCAGCTCTGACTACACACACTGTGGCCTTCAAAGCCTAAGATATTTCCTATTTGGCCTTTTACAGAAAGAATTTGGTGATATCTCTTGAAGATGATAGATGACTACTCAAAAGAGACTGACAGATAGATGGACTAAAAACAACTTTTAGGGGAAACTGGCTTCATTATCCTCAATGTTTGAATTTATCCCACTCTCAGAATGGTATATTTAAAAAAAGATTTTTCTGTTGTTTGGAAAAATCAAAGACATATACTTTAGTGCTGGAAGGAACCTTGGAAATTACCTAAACCATTTTTAGAGGGGTATAAAGGCTGTATTTTATTCTTTATTTAAAAAAACATTAAGCTGTGTAGTTGTTACACATACTGCTACTGGCTTATTTCTCAGATTTTAAAGACTAAAGGAATTACAGAAAAGGAAAACAATGAAAGGATACATAATCATCGATAATATTTTAGGCTATTTTAAAAATATAAACTATTAAAGCTTAATTAGACAAATAAGTTATATTTATAACAAATAATAATGAAATGGAAAATATTTAACATGATAGTACTGATGTTCCTTAAGTATCCTTTTACCCTTCCATATTATCTCCTTCATCCACTCCCCACAGGTTAGCAACCATTACCCTGGCGTTTGCTATATCCTCCCGTATTTTATATTATTAGTACACATAGACAACCATAAGACTATGTATCTTTCTGAAGGTCTTTAAACTTCATAACTGATGCCCAACTGTGGATAGCCTTTGAAATATGGTTTTATTCCAATACTGTTGCTAAAACATGTTACCCACATTGATACACATTATTCTAGTTAGTTTTAACTGCTATATGGAATACTGCCAAAGACCAAATTTATCACCTCTCCTGATTATGGAATTTAGTTCTCAACAATTTTAGATTGTCGATTATTTTTCTGTCATACAAAATTCTGAAATGAAAATCTTTACCAGTGTTGCCTAGTGCTCATCTATGAACATTTCTCCAGGCTGTATATCTAGAAGTGGGATTGCTATGATGAAAGACATGTGCATCTTTAACTTTATAATCATGAGTACCACTAAGGTTAAGAATCCTTTTTATATTATCACTAGTTATCTCCCGTTCCTCTTCTGTAAAATGCCAGTCAATATCCTCTGTCATTTTCTTATACTGTGTGTGTGTTGTTTGTTTTTTGGGTTTGGGTTAATATTCAGGAATTCTGTTTACTCAAGTTTAGTTTACATGTGTTACAAATCTCTTCTCTCACCATGTGGGCTTATTCCCCCACACTGATTATAATGTCTTATTCATTAAAAAATTATTTAATGTCAATGTAGTCTTATAATTTACAGTTTGTTTTTGTCTTTTTCATTATTTTCAGCTTTACTGAGATATAACTTATAAATAAAATCATCATATATTTAGAGTACACAACATGATGATTTGACAGACACACACACATCGTGACGGGACTCTGATCGTTTAGTTAATGAACACACTCCTCATATGTTCTTTTGTTTTTGGTGGTATTTTTGGTAAAATATTTAATTTCCATTCTCTTAGAAAAGTTCAGTCATACAACACAGTTTTATCAACTATAGTCACCTTATATATTAGCTTCTCAGACCTTATTCATTTCTTTTTAGATTTATTTATTTAGTGGGGTGGGTGGGGTAGAGAGAGGGGCAGAGAGAATTTCCAAGCAGACTCCCTGCTAAGTGATGAGCCCAATGCAGGGCTCGACCCCACGACCCTGAAATCATGACCTGAGCCAAAATCAAGAGTCAGAAGCCTAACTGACTGACCCACCCAGGTGCCCAAAGATGTTATCCATCTTATAACTGGAAGTTTGTATCCTTTGACCAACCTCTCCCTATTCCCCCGGGCCCTGGCCACCCCAATTCTACTCTCATAATTTGTGGTTTATGTCCCTGGAAATTTCCCTTACCTTTTCCCAGAGGTCCTACAGATACTGTCCCACATTTTCCCTTATAAATTTTAAAGTTTTACTTTTCATTTCAAGTCTTTAGTCTCCCTGGAATAAATGTCTGCATGTAGTGTGAGAGAAAAGCCCATCCCATTTCCTTCTGTCCCAACACCACTGACTAAATGACATCCTTTCACCACTGATTTCTACCACCACTTAGGTAGCAAATCAAGTGGGTCTGTTTCAGAAGGTTCTAAAGCAGTTTCCCTGAACAGTCTCCAGAGGAAAAGGAAGCCTATTAACAATCACCAGAACAACAAGCATAAACTGAGATACATGATCATTCTATGTATGTATGTACGCCTATACCTGGACCAATACCACACTATGTTAATTATAAAAGCGGTATAATGACCTCTCTACCACTGTGGACCAGGATTTTAAAATTTCATGGCTCTTCTAGATGAATCCTAGGATCAACTTAATATGTTCTACAGAACATACTGAGATTTTGATGGGAATCACAATGATTTTATATATTAATCTAAAAGAACTGATGTCTTTATAAGACTCTCCCCATCTGTGTGTACAGTGTATCTTATGAGTATTCTTGTATGTCTTTCAATAATACTGAATGTTTCTGCAAAGAACTCTTATTATCCACATAGCTATTACTTATCTTTTATAAACTATATATCTATGTTTTATTATTTACAGTTTTTGGTACTTTACAGTTTTGTTGCTATTGTGAATGGGATTTTCTTCCAAGAAGCATTCTCATTCTGCTTTCAATTTTAGTGGAAATGTTTCTAATGTTTCCCCATTAAGTATGATCTTTGGTTTAGATTTTCAGTGAAATTCAGTATCAGGTTACAAGAATTATCTTCAAATCCTAATTTGCTAAAAGTATCAAGAATGGATATTCAATTTTATTACTTTTAGTATTGAGATTTTATGGTTTTCTTCCTTCAATTTATTAATACAGTTTATTACTAATAGATGCTCTAATGTTGAAACTCTCTTGCATCCTGGGATGAAATCCACATGACCATTTTTAAAAAATGTACTGTGTATCACAGAGTCTAAAATTCCATTGATTGTAAAAATGCACCACTATATAATGTGCCCCTATAGGACGGAACACACAACTATAATTTTAGATGTTGTTATTTTTTTTTTTAAGATTTTTTTTTATTTATTTGACAGAGAGAAACACAGTGAGAGAGGGAACACAGGCAGGGGGAGCGAGAGAGGGAGAAGCAGGCTTCCCGCCGAGCAGGGAGCCTGATGTGGGACTCGATCCCGGGTCTCCGGGATCATGACCTGAGCCAAAGGCAGTGGCTTAACCAACTGAGCCACCCAGGCGTCCCTAGATGTTGTTATTTTAAAAAGCATCTCAATTTTGGAGAAATCAAAATGAAAAATAAGTCTGTCTTATCAGTATTGATAAATATAACATCTACACTGCTGAATCTGATTCAATTTTTCTCTTTAGGACTTTTGCTTTTGCATTCATAAGTGATACTGTTCTATATTAATACTCTTTTCTTGTACTATCCTTGAGTTTTGTTATTAAGTTTTTATTATCTTCATCAAGTGAGGTAAGTGGCTTTTCAAAAATGCTCAAATTTTCTGAAACAACTTATATAGGAGTCAACTACTGCTTTCTTCAAAGTAAAAGAACTTCTTTATCCATAAAACCATGTAGAGTAAAACAACGTTCACAGCGGCTATACTGTAACAGCTTTACTGAGTGGAAAAAAAACTGGAAAAAAAAACTGGAAAAACTGGAAAAACTGGAAAAAAAACAAAACTCAAATGGCTGTGAATAGGGAGGTGGACAAGTTGTCATATATTCATACAATGGAAGACTACTTACCTAATAAAGAAAAATCTACTATCATATGCTATCATTCATAAACTGAATGAATCTCAAAAACGTGTATGTTGATAAAACATATAAGACAGAACAGAATACATGATGTAGAATTCTACTTGTAAGAAGTTCCAAAACAGGTAAAACTAAGTTATAGGAATACCAGAACAACTCATGGTTGGATAAACAGACATTAACGGAGAAAATACACAAAGCAATTTTCAGGGTGATGAAAACATTCTACATCTTGACTGTGATGTTGGCTACACAGGTATATCCACTATCAAAACTCATCATGGGGGCGCCTGGGTGGCTCAGTTGGTTAAGCGACTGCCTTCGGCTCAGATCATGATCCCAGAGACCCGGGATCGAGTCCCACATCGGGCTCCCCGCTCTGCGGGAAGCCTGCTTCTCCCTCTCTCACTCCCCCTGCTTCTGTTCCCTCTCTGGCTGTGTTTCTCTCTGTCAAATAAATGGAATCTTTAAAAAAAAAACAAAAAACAAACAAACAAAAATAAAAACAAAAAAAAAAAACCTCATCATGGCACATGTAGCACGTGTAAATTTTATCATGTGTATTTCAATGTTAAAAATAAGCGGGGAGGGGTGCCTGGGTGGCTCAGTTATTAAGCGTCTGCCTTCGGCTCAGGTCATGATCCCAGAGTTCCAAGTTCAAGCCCTGCATCGGGCTCCCTGCTCGGCGAGAAGCCTGCTTCTCCCTCTCTCCCCCTGCTTGTGTTCCCGCTCCAGCTGTGTTTCTGTCAAATAAATAAATAAAACATTTTTTAAAAATAAAAATAAAAAAATAAAGCGGGGAAGGTATAAAATGCCTAAAGATATAGGAGACTGAAGTCTTGTGGAAGAAAAATATCCCATTACAGACTTGGTTTCTTTAAATATTAGGGTTATTGAGATGATTTCTATTTCTTTGTGAGTGCACTGTAGTGGCTTATGGTTTTTTAATTTCATCCACATTTTCAAATTCTACTGGAGTTTGGTTGCTCAGAGTATTGTTACTATTTTTTTAAGTCTACAACATAGTTATCAGTTCTGTTCCTAATAGGACTTCTTTAAATCTCTATATCGTCCAGATAAAAATAACACCAGAGGCTTATTTAGTACTTTCTATTTTCTGAGCAGTGATTTAAGTGACAGAGATTTTTTTTTTTTTAGATCAACAAGTAAAAACAACTAACTGCTGTGCATACAAGAGATGCTCAAAATGAAAAGAATAAAAATAAGATTAAAGGAAATCAGAAGGATGCAAATACCATTATTAGAAGACTGGTGCACCTACATTTTACCATGCAAAGTAAACTTCAAGGCAAAAACAAAAAATGCAGTAATAGTGATAAAAGGGATCCCTGAATCAGGACTAGCTCAATATAACAAGTATGAATTTGTATATTCTACTTTCCTGGGGAAAGAGAAAGTGAGGGAGGATGTTGGTATGACAATATAATTCCCTCCTTACCTCACCCCCCTATCTGATGCAGGGTCCCAGGACCAGGCTCTACCTGCAGATGCCAGAAGCAAGGAGGATTCCTTTTATTTTATTTTTTTAATTTAAATCCAATTAATTAGCATATGCTATATTATTAGTTTCAGGGGTAAAGGTCAATGATACATCAGTCTTATATAATACCAGTGCTCTCCTGAACTCTGTACTATGCACTTCTCCTCTTGGCTGAGTTTAATCTATACCCTCTCCACATCATAAACTGTAAGCAGAGCGGTTTTTAGGAAATTCTGGGAGTCCTTGCAAATTATGGAAACTTCAGCAGCTCATTCTGATACTTCCAATTCAAATTCATAACCACAGACTTTACAGTGGTCCTCTTCTATCTTATATCAGTGTCTCCTTTCTTCTGCACCAACAGGCCTGATTCTCAAGGACATGGGAGATAAGAAAATTGGAGTACTCCATAATCATGCATTTGCTTCACTTCACATTTACTCACACCAATCTCAAAATAACACCGAATAACACTATTTATGCCAGCACCAAAAATTTGATGACTGAAAACAGTGTGAAAAAATGTGTATAAAATTCTCCCAATTATCACCTTTTATGTTGCACCCTATGTCCATTCCGAGAGCACACAGCTGTAAAACGCTGTTCCTGCTCCCTTATAACGTTTTTCAGTTCTACAGCTACTTAACGAGCAACGCCAGTCCTTAAACTGATGTCTCCCTGTCGTTTTGGTTGTCTATAGCTCATTCTCTAGTGGATTACTAGATTCTTCAGGAAAAATCAATATTTCCCAGGCTCCTGCAAGTTGATGACATTTGTGAGTGCTCTTTATACCTGAAAGGTGATTATGTTCATGTTCTCTTTTCTGGGCTACAAGAAATATTTAACGCATTGTTTTCCAGTCATACTTTGTTGAGTTGTCTGATGATAAATTCATTTTCTTTCTCCTATTAGTCACTTATTTATTTATTATTTTTTTTTAGTGTTATGGTTGTCATTTATTCTTTTTGTCTACAGGATTTTTTTTTCCTTTTTTCAAAAAAAATGTTTAAAGATCCATAATCATACTAGAATTTGCTTATGCCCTCCGTCTATCCATTATGCTATAGTTTTCATTCATATTACATATTTGCTCACTGAATATCTACCAAAACATATTTCTTTAAACAATCAAGTGTTTTAAAGAACCCCCAAGAGGGGTGACCTGGTTAGTTCATTTGGTGAAGCATGAAACTCTTCATCTCGTGGTTGTGAGTTCAAGCCCCACACGTGTAGAGATTACTTAAAAATAAAAAGATATTTTTAGGGCGCCTGGGTGGCTCAGTGGGTTAAAGCCTCTGCCTTTGGCTCAGGTCATGATCTCAGGGTCCTGGGATCGAGGCCCGTGTCGGGCTCTCTGCTTGGTGGGGAGCCTGCTTCCTCCTCTCTCTCTGTCTACTTGTGATCTCTCTGTCAAATAAATAAATAAATCTTGAAAATAAATAAATAAAAATAAAAAGATATTTTTAATCTTTTTTTAAAAATAAGAATTTAAGAGGAAAAAGTGTTTTATATACACTGAGTTGGTTTTTTTTTTTTATCATTTATTATGCCCTTTCTTCTTTCTTGATGACTCACATTTCCTTTTGATAATATTTCCTTCATTCGGAAATGTGTCATTAGCATTTCTGGTAAGGAAGGCCTTGAGCAATAAATTCTCTTGGGTTTGTTTTTTTTTTTTAAGATTTTATTTATTTATTTGACAGAGAGAAACACTGCTAGAGAGGGAACACAAGACACAAGCAGGGGGAGTGAGAGAGGAGAAGCAGGCTTCCCGCTGAGCAGGGAGCCTGATGTGGGGCTCAATCCCAGGTCTCCGGGATCATGACCTGAGCCAAAGGCAGTCGCTTAACCAACTGAGCCACCCAGGCGCCCCTGGGTTTTATGTATCTAAAAATATTCTCTTTTTAACAACATTCCTGAAGGAAATTTTCATTGGATTCAAAATTCTAGGTTGATAGTTTTCTTCCTTCCAGTGTTGTAAACATTTTGTTCAAGTATCTTTTAGCCGCTGTGGCCTTGATAAGAAATCTAAGATCTCTCAGATTGTTTTATCCCAGTATATATAAAGCATTATTTTCCTCTAGATGCTTTCAAGACTTTTCATGTCCTCTGTATTCCATACTTTGGAGGTGCTGTGTCAAATTTATATTGTTTTGATTTGCTGTGACTATTGATTCTCTAATTTCTTATGTTTCTCTAAATTCTTATGTTTCCCCAAACTTGGGACATCTTTAGCCATTACTTCTGTTACATATATTACATCTTTTCGTCCCTTATCTTTCAATCTTTTCAAGTCTAGTTTGCATAGAAAAATTTCTATTGATCTATACTTAATTTCATTGACTTTTTCTTATAAGTCTCCTTTCTGATACAGAAGCTATTCAGTGAATTTTTACTTAAGATACTGTATTTTTCTATTCTGAAGTTTTCATTTGGTTCTTTTTTTCCCCTATATCACTAGTGAGATTTTCTATCATCTCACTCATTTTAAATTTGTTTTCCTTTATGTCATGAAGTGCATTTAAAATAAGTACTCTTTTAAAAATTTTATCTGGTAATTCTTATAATTCAAACCTGGGTCATCTGACCTGGGTCATCCTTGAGCTATCAATCCACTTTATTCTCTTGAGACTCAATCATCATTTCCCAATAGGCTAAGCAATTGTAGATTGTACTGTGTACATTGTGATCCCATGGCACACTATGGACTCTGTCAGAAATCTCTGGAAAATGCTGGCATTTTAGTTTTACCAGGCAGTCAACCTGGTTAAGCTGAGATGTACACTCTAGTATTCCCTATAACATGACTGAACCGTGAAAACGATGTGCTAGTGAAAAGAAGCCCATCAAGAGACTCCCACTGGGGTGCCTGGGTGGCTCACTCATTAAGTGTCTGCCTTTGACTCAGGTCATGATCCCGGAGTCGCAAGATCAAGCTCGAGCCCCACATCAGGCTCCCTGCTCGGTGGGGAGCCTGTTTCTCTCCTCTCTCACTCCCCTTGCTCGTGTTCCCTCTCTAGCTGTGTTTCTCTCTGTCAAATAAATAAAATCTTTAACAAAGAGAGAGAGAGAGAGAGAGAGAGAGAGACCGACCCATTCTATTTCATTTATATTAAATGTCCAGAAGAGACAAATCTATAGCAACAGAAAGATCAATGGTTCCTTAGAGCTAGGGAAATAAAGGAATAGGGAGATGAGGGCTTTAGGAGACAGGGTTTCTGTACAGGTGCTGAAAATGGTTTAAAATGGACGGAGGTGATGGTTGAACATATCTGTGGATACTAAAAACCACTGTACATTTTATCTGACTGGATCGTATGGTATGTGAATTACATCTCAATAAAGTTGTTAAAAAAGACTGATCTTACAGCGACTTTTAATGAAGAGCTCCTGAATATCACTGGCAAATAGTACAAAAGGTAGAGATCACACTTTCCTCCTCTGGGTGCAAAAAATTTGGAAAAAGTCATGAGCCAATGACATTATCAATGATTACTATTAATGTTAATTACCAAGGACATCTAATGCTATTATAAGTACAGCCAATAAAGCAAAGTTTATGATTTTTAGATCGTTTTTAAAAAATGAAGGGTTTAAAATGGAGAGACAATTCTTTTTTTTGTTTTTAGAGAGAGAGAATCTCAAGCAGACTCCATGCCCAGCACAGAGCCCAACACAGAGCTTGATCTCACAACCCTGAGATCACAACCTGAGCAAAAACCAAGTAAGACACTTAACCAACTAAGCCACCCAGACACCCCATAAGAATTCTCCATTTTTAAAAACTGGTTTCACATTCTACCACTACCTAACTAACTATATGGATACCTATTTCCAGTAAGAACTGTAAAATGATAGGTGATCTGAAAATAAAGAAACTTTTCTCTCCAGATTATATTTGGATATCTAATTCTCACTAATCAACAAGTTTAAAGCATTATATACTTTATATTATCAATGATCTATATCTGTGATAAAACAATCTGCCCACCATCAATGACCTTCCCTTCTCTATCAAAGTAGTTTCTAATAAGGTCCTTCCAATTTGGAGACAACATGAGCACCAATCTTAAAATTGTGATATTGTAAAATCTATGCCAGAAACAGATATCAAGGTAAGATCCTGACTACTGAAGAATACACAGTATTGGCTAGTAACATTTTGGTATCAGAATCCACATTCTGATTCTCTACATATTCTTTAAAAACACCACAAATATACTCGTCTTTTCACTTTTGTCACCTAAAACTACATCACAGGATAATCAAACACAGCATCCTAACCAGATCAAGCTTATTTTGTTGTTGTTGTTGCTCTAGTAGGACTGTGTGCCTTTCATTATTACTAGCATGCTTGATGTTGTAGCTGACAATCTGAACACCAAGCCTATTGCTGAGTTTAATTAACATATTTGGAAGTAAGCTGGGGTTTTTTTTCAACCTCTAATTAGAGCTTGCTTTACTATAACCCAGCATTTGGCATGTACTTGAATCAACCAGTCAGACATATGCCACATGATACTGTTTCATTGTTAGAAATAATCTTCCATAAATTTTGCATTTAAGCAAATAAATGATTGAAAAGAACACACTCTTAAAATGCAAAATGCTTATTCAGCAAATCAAAAATGGAAATGCTGGCATTCAGATTTTAAGCTGAAAATCAAAGTGCATTTATGGCAAGCCTCAAATCTGAAGTGACAGATCAAAAATACGGTATTTAATGACTGCCCAAAACAGACATTTTGTGGAAAGTATTAAAAAATACAGATATGCTCTTACAACATTTTTTATATTGTATTTTCCAAGGATTCAACTAAATGATAAAATAATGATAAAATTTTATTTCTGAACCTTAATGGTCATTCTTTGTCTTGTTTACTTTGGTCCTCCTTCCTCAGCTAAGTTACTGCAATTTGTTAACTGTCTACTTCCTACCACAGACTGACTTTTTCCAAAGTGGTGATCTCCTGATCACTTGTTCACTACCTTATTTACTCTCTTGTTCTATATCTCCACAGTGGTTAGATATATTAAGAATTATATTTTGTTTTTTTTTAAACTGCTTGTTGTCATTCAATTGCTCTCTATTAATACAGGTAAACTTACCTCTTTCTCACCCAAGAAAGTAGGTAGCATACTGGAAAAACAGGACTGACGGAACAATACTTGTGAATGAATTTACAAAATTAAAAAAAAGTTGGGCACAACTATGAAACAGAAGTTATTTTCTTAAAATTAGTCTTTTTTCAAAGACAATCAATTGAATGTAAAGAGCATTATTACTTACATAAGAGCATATTACTTACATAAACAGCAGACCTCACTCCTATTCCCAATACCCAGGACACGAGTATCCACACACACAAAAAAAGATATTAAATGTTTGAAATGCATCAGCTAAGACATTAATGTAATTAAACATGAAGAGAAAGATGATTTACTTTCATTTTCCCTAAGATATCTTATCTATACTCATTATTTCCTCCTAATGTTCCTTCTTAGTTTGCTGTATTGGCCACTCCTCTACCCTACACAATCTCAAAATAGTGAAGTTCTTCAGAGCTCAGTCCAGCATCCTCTTCAGTACTGTTTGGTTTCACTAAGTGGTCTCAGCTTACCTTGGGATTTGCGTGTCATCTATCTACCAATAACACCCAAGGACATGGATTACAGGTCCCAGCCTTATAGACGGTAAGAAAAATCACTTCTTGGAAGGCCAGGAGCCTAAGCAAATTTGGCAATCTTAATGAATTTACCCAAATTTATAAATTGCAGGTGTGACACGATGGAGAGTTTCTTGGGCTTGGTTTTCAGACTTTCAAAAAGAAAGTAACAGAGATATTTTTTTTAGAACTTTTTCATTTTGAAATCATTACAGACTCAAAGGAAATTGCATGAGTGGTGCATCGAGTCCGCGCACCATTCTCCCCAGCTTCCCCACCTGTAACAACGCATATTACAGCCACAGCACGACGGCAAAACCAGGAAACTGACACAGAGACATTAATGGTAGATTACAGACCTACTCAGTCTGTATCCTTTTTTAATCTGCACGTGCACATGTGTAGTTCCATGCAATCGCATCCTTTGTGTCGACTCATGTAACCACCACCATATTCAAGACACACAACTGTCGCATCACCATAAAGAACTCCCGCAGGCTGTCTCACTCCCCATCCTGCCTCCTGTCCTAGTTCCCTGGGCACCGTTCATCTATTTTCTGTCTCTGCAGTTCTGGTATTCCAAGAATGTTAGGTAAGTGGAATCATATAGTACATACACTTTGAGATTTAATTCCTGTCACTCAGCATAACGCCCTTTGGGTCCATTCAGGTTGCTGTGTGTAATTAGTACACGCTTGCCGCCCCCCTCCACCTGCCAGGCGCAATCCCTTGTATGCATACAGCAGGTACAGCAGAGGTGTGCAACCCACTGCCCAGTCAAGGACTTACGGGCTGCTTCTCACATTTTGCTATTACAAAGAAAGCTGCAATGAACATCAGGGACAGGTTTTTCTGTGACTGTAAGTTTTAATTTTTCTGGGATAAATGTCTCCAAATGTAATTGCTGGGTCTACTCTCTTTATATATATAACTTTCAAACTGTGTCCTGAGCAACCAAATCATACCCACCAGCAATGTGAGGGTCTACTTTCTCCACATTTTCACCGACAATTAGTATTATCACTATTTATTATTTTAGCAGTCTTCATATCTTCTCATTGGTATCTCATTATAGTTTTAGTCTGCATTTTTCTAATGCCTAATGACACTAAACAGCTTTTTATGTGCTTTGTTCCCATCTGCATCTCCTCTTGTGCAAAATGTCTCTGTGTCTTTTGTCCGTCCTATAACCAGATTAGTTGAGGTTGTTGATTACATCGAGAGTTCTTTATAAATCCAGATATAGGGTCTTCGTCATACATATGGTCTGCAAATATTTTCTCCCATTCTGTAGCTTGCCTTTTGGCCTACTACTAGGACTTATGAAGTGCATGTGTTTTTCATTTTGATAAAGTCCACTTCATTAATTTTTAGTGTCCTATCTAAGAACTCCTCACTAAGGAGGAGAACTAAGCCCTAAGTCCAGAAGATGCTCTCCGATATTTTCTTCTACTTTATTCTCCTTTTTTCAAAAACTGTATTAGCTACTCTAGTTTCACTGTATTTCCATTTAAACTTTGGAGCAAGCTTGTTTTTATAAAAAAAAACAAACAAACAAACTTTACTCCTCTAAACGAAAAGCCTATATGAGGTATCATAAACACTAAAAATGAGATGTTATGACTGTGTGGCTAGGTAGAACTGTTAGGGAGAAGCCCGTAGCCTAAGGCCTGACCACAGCTGCACACAGAGGAGCAGGATCCAGAGTTGTTAAGGGAGGGTAGCCCAACACTAATACTTTCACCTGGATTGAAGGGGGCGGGGGGAACCTTGCTGGGATTTTGAAAAGGTTTGCATCAAATCTGCAGATCAATTTGGGGAGAACAGCTATTGTTACTCTGGAAATATTCCACACCCATTAGGCACTCTACCAGCAAGTGCTCTACGAGTAGCATCTCTTCCTTCCTCAACCCTAATGCATCCTTTCCTGGCCCCCCGTGAAAGAGGAGAAGCTAGGGAATTAGTTTTCACAGAAAGAGCTCCACAAGTGCTCATCTCCACAGCACCACTCTCCACGTCTCAACACAGTACCAAGGAGGGACACCGGGTGGCTCAGTCAGTTAAGCATCTGGTTTTGGCTCAGGTCAAGATCTTAGGACAGGCTCCTTGCTCAGCAGGAAGCCTGCTTCGCCCTCCGTCTGCATGCTCACACATGCTCTCTCTCTCACACAGATAAATAAAAAAAAATTAAATAAATAAATAAATAAATAAAATAAAATAAAATAATACAATTAGGGGCTCCTGGGTGGCTCAGTCGTTAAGTATCTGCCTTCAGCTCAGGTCACGATCCCAGGGTCCCAGGATTGAGTCCCACATCAGGCTCCCTGATTGGCGGGAAGCCTGCTTCTCCCTCTCCCACTCCCCCTGCTTGTGTTTCCTCTCTCGCTGTGTCTCTGTCAAATAAATAAATAAAATATTTTTTAAAAAATACAATGACAAAGAAATGGTCTAATGTGCCAACAGCTAGTCTTTAACACTTTAGTAAGCAGCATCCTTTCATCTTTACAGGAAGACCATTGTTTTTTAGAAGAAATTCCAAGTTGCTGTAATCTCAAGGTTAAACCAGTTGGAATCTAAATTTAAGAAACTTGTGGAGGAGCAAGCATAGTAAGTAAGTCTCCTGGCATCTCTTTTAATCTTTTATTCACTACCCAATGTTACTTAGAAACATTTTAACTTTACTGGGTCAGTCTGTATAGGCAGCAGGAGTCAATCTCTTTAATTCCTATTTCCATGTCCCCATTCATAGCTTTCATCTTATATTCACTAACATCTCCTTTGAAAATAGGTAAAATACTGCTTTACATTGTTCTTTTCTTAAGTGTATTTCTGAAATTTCAAAGGAAGTTGCGGATGTTGACTGAAATACAACAACGCGGTGAACGCCTGGGAGCTGAGCAGGTAGGCCTGACGACTCCTGTCACTGGCTACTCTCCACTGCTCCTTTCTCTCTCTACAAAACCATGTGTAAGAAGACAGAATTTTTGTATGAAAATGTTCTATTAGAAGACCTGTAATGTATTTTAGAAGTCTGGAAATTTTTAAAAGAGCACAAGGGGGAAACATTATTTCCTTCACAAAACACATCCAGTCTCCCCTATTCCCTTCTTGTATCTCTAATTCCATATACTTGAAGCTCAGAATTATAAAATGTGGCAAAACATGAAAATGGCAAAATTATGAAATTTGGCAAAACATGAAAACTCTGAAGTGCAGTTTACTTTAAAACCAACTAACTTAACACACTGTTTGAATGAAACACTTCATTCCCTGAAGTTACTGGAGGCTTGATGAATGGCTACCAAGACATCAAATCTACAGCACGGTACTCAAGTCTCTCCATGAGAGGAACCAAAATTGTTTTTTCTCAACTCAACATGAGCTCTCTTCTCCAGCCAAACCACCTACCAACACTCCTCCAGATCCATCCTTTGTCTGCCTACGACCTTCTTTCCTGCCACCCCTTGTCTCTACAATGCCTTCCTCTCTGCCTATAAAAAGCCTGCTCATCTGTGAAGTCCTACATGAAAGAATTCTTTTGAACCATAAGATGTTACATCAAGAGCATGAATTCTGGCATCAGCCTGACTCAGCCAGATTTTAGTCTAGGTTATGCTAATTATGGACTCATGTCTCTGAAGCTGGGTTTCTCATCTATAGAATGGAGCCACATCCATTTAAGATGACACCCAAATCACGGAATTATTGTTAGAATTAGAATAATATAGGTAAAGTTTGTAACACAGTTAAGAAATAAGTAACCACTGGAAATGACCATTAGAATTAAGCTTATGACTCATTTCTCTGAGTTCACTGTAATTTGCTTCAATAATTCAATTAGCAGTTCACAATCTGGGCTCACTCTGTCTCTTACACTTTTGTCCTAAATGATTATTTAACTTCTACACTTTAGTTTTCACTATGTCTTGTGTTTTCTGTCCCCAAACAGGCTGGAAGCTTCTTCTAAGTCAGGACTGCATGTTATACTTACTTAAAATTTTATGTAATTTAGCACAGTGCTATTTATAAAAGCAGACTCAATATTTCCTCAGAAAAGCATCTGCTAAAATACAGTCTACCCAGAAAATGGGAATCACATTTTAAGGACTGCATTGAAACACCAGAGCATGTCCACTGAGAAGTAAAGAGAGAGGCACGGAGGGAGGGAGGGGAGTCATGTAAATGGGCACAAGGTGAGGGTCTCTATGTGTATCTGAGACAGAGGGAGAGAGAATGTGTACATCAGTTTTGGTAACAGAGAAACTACAAATACGCTGATGTTTAACCTAAAAGAAAGATGACTTCAGAAGGCATGATAGCTTTAAGATAAATCAGACTGTGGTTATATGTGGTTTTAAAGACAAAACTAGGACCAACGATAAAGCAAAAAAGAAATTCTGCTTAACATAAAGTAAAATTCTGTGACATGAGAGCTGTCCAACAGTGGAATAAATAGGACTCATTTAACATGAAGCACCATTGTAAAATAACCTAATAAAGCTCAGGGTTGAAATGGCTATCCGATGTCAGTATCAGAAAGATAGCTGTCATCTAAAACACTGTGTTGAGAAGAACTGTAAGACTGTATATACAGCTGGGAGGAAAGGGTCCTGTGATGAGTTAGAATATTTGCCACAGCCTGGCAGAATATACCTCATGCTTACTACCTCCAATCAGGGTAAATTATTTTCCAAAGTAATCATTCCTTACTGAGAATTTAGACATGAATTTGGGGAAAGTGTCACTAAACTTCTTGAGTCTAAGACTAATATTTTTTAAATGTTCAACAAAATGATGTTCTTAACGTATTTTTAAATGACAGTCCTCAGCAAGGATCTTGGGTTGCTGTAACAAAAGCACTTTAGTTTCTCACCCGGCAATTCGCTCCTAAGACCATAACACCATCTTAAAAACTGCATTGTGTTTTATAATTTTCATAGTATATTCATGTCTTTGTTTTCAAAAAACCTTGTGACAATTAGATATCAACAAAGATTATGAATACACAAGAACCAAACTGAGATCTCATAAACACAAAATTTTTAATCAAAATATTCTTCCTTTAATAATGTCCTAGAAGTTCATTACTAAGTAAATCAATCAGCTGAAAATACCCACATCTTTAAAAAAAAAAAAAAAAAAAAGCAACATTAGAACAGGAACTTTCTCTCCTACCTGTGCTCCTGTCCTTCACAGAGCGTATGGGCATCCCCTACCACTAAAAGGAACAGGCAATGCTGTGTAACCGAGCACAAGCGCTCAGAGTCTGATCACTGGACCAGCAGCGGCATGTGGGAACCTGTTAGAAATGCCAATTCCCAGCTCCACTCACCCTAAGGATTCAGAAGCCCTGGTGCTGACCCAACCAAGTTGGTCACAGCAAACCCTCTGCCTCACTCTGATGTGTGCCGACATCTTGGAGAACCATCTACTTCTCCCAAGCGTTTCTTCACTCTCTCAAAGTTTCCACAACCCAAAGGTTTCCTCATTTGAATGATTCATTCACCGGTAACTCTGTGATGGTTTCCTACTCTCTTTCCTTTTAAAATATGAGACCACCTTTTAAACTATCCAATACATTTAAATTTTTTATTACACAGAAATTATTATGAGCTATTTACATTAGAAAGAGATTTTTGGCTTGTGTCAACAGGTATAAGAATAATCTGGTATTTGGAGAAAGGGAGAACCCTCATGCATTATTGATGGGAATGCAAACTGGTTCAGCCACTCTGGAAAACAGTATGGAGGGTCCTCAAAATGTTAATGCCTACATTAATCCTACATAACCCTTATAATCCCTATAAGCCAGCAATCACACAAGTAGGTATTCACCTAAAGAATACAAAAATACTAATTCAATACTACTTATAATAGCCAAGATATGGAAATAGCCCAAGTATCCATTGAAAGATGAATGGATAAAGATGTGGTGTATATATACAATGGAATATTAGTCATAAAAGAGAATGAAATATTACCATTTGCAATGATATGAAGGGAGCTAGAGTATTACGATTAATGAAATACGTCATTCAGAGAAGGACAAATACCATGATTTTACTCTCATGTGAAATTTAAGAAACAAAACAAATAAGCAAAGGGGAAAATGAGAGAGCGACAAATCAAGAAACAGACTCAACCCTTGGGAACACATTGCTCGTCACGGGGGCGGGGGTGTGGGGGGATGGGGGAAAACAGGTGATGGCGATTAAGCAGTGCACCTATTGTGATGAGCACCAGGGGATGTATGGAAGCGTTCAATCACTATATTGTACAACTGAAACTAGTATTATACTGATGTTAACTGGAAATTAAATAAAAACTTAAAAAAAAGAATAATCCTATATTAAAAAAACTATTTTGTAAATAGGCTCACTTTTTCTTTTTATTTCATTTTAAACTATATACCAAACACACATGTGGGGAAGACTTCAAATCACTGTCCCTGTCAAATAGTTCACAGAGAAAACATTATCCCATGGCCATCAAAAATATCATTTTCCTACAAAGACATCTCTGCTGACATTCACAGAACCCATTCTTGCATGGCATCTTACTCACCTGTGCACATAGTGCAGCTGATGAACGGAATCGATTGCTATCACCATCTCAGCCAAGTAAAATCGAGCCATATCTTCAGGCAATCTATCTTCAAACTTGCTGAGCAGAGTAAGCAAATCCCCACCAACATAATAATCCATGACCAGGTACTGGGAATGAAACAGAAAAAAAAAAGGACTCAATAAATAGTAAGGGTGAAAAATTAATGTACGTAACATAACCCAAGGTCAAACAGCACTGGGTCATATATTTTGTTGGTAATTACACGAAGCAGCATAAAATAATCGTTACAAGGCTTTTAAGTTTGAGGAAGCAGTAAAATAAAATTATAAAAACCTGAAGAGGGAACAACATAGGATTTACCCTTGTTTTGTTGTTGTATTTTGCAAAGTAACAACATCACCATCATCGCCTATAATAATACACCACAGTTTTACCAACATTTCGCAGAGAAAACAATTAATTCTCCAAAAGTTAAAATAACTCAGAATATAAGACAGTCCTTTATTACGTTAAACTCATTTTCAACATCATTAACATGTTTCTTATTTCCTGTTGGACTGGTAACAACTTTATCAGATCAGCATTTGGAAAGCACTGGTATACAGAATATAATAATTTCCATCATATACATATTTCTCTTTACACTCCTGATAGAACAGAAACATTGGAATGGACTTCTCTTAGGTAGGTATAAATAGAAGTCAAGTAATCTTAGACATGGATCCACACAGGTATATGTGTAGAATATTGTGATTTATAATAAATACACACCTACATATATTTGGCAGAGCTCCTAAAAATCCTTAGAATCTCCTAAGTGGGGGAACATGGGTGGCTCAGTCAGTTAAGCTCAGGTCATATGAGCTCACGTCATGATCCAGGGTCCTGGTGAGTAAGGAAAGGACTCCGATATAGGCAGGAAGAGATAGGGGTCCCTTGACTAGGCTCTGAAAGAGTGAACAAGAGATAAGGGAACAGACCAGACCACCCGGCCCTGGATATCAGGGAGTACTTTTCTATGGCGGCTACAGGGAATCACAGAAAATGACCAAACCTCAAAGAAGTCAGTATTAAAGGCGTTATCAATTGTCCTTGTTCAGACACAAGAATATCAAGGTCCCAAACTCCCTGGTCAAGTTTTCAATAAAAGCCTGGCCTAGGGGCGCCTGGGTGGCTCAGTTGGTTGGGCGACTGCCTTTGGCTCAGGTCATGATCCTGGAGACTCGGGATCGAGCCCCACATCGGTCTCCCTGCTCGGCGGGAAGCCTGCTTCTCTCTCTCTCTCACTCCCCCTGCTTGTGTTCCCTCTCTAACTGTGTTTCTCTCTGTCAAATAAATAAATAAAATCTTAAGAAAAAAAAAAAAAAAGCCTGTCCTAAAAGCCCTCAGTGGCAACCCATTTGGGACCCCTCTCACTCTAGAAAGCTTTCTCTTTCCTTTTTGTTCTCACTTTCACTTATTAAACTTTCAAGTCACTTCACCCTTTTGTGCCCAGAAAGTTCATTCTTCAGCTCCATGAGACAAGAACGCTGCAACACTGTAACACTGGGATGGAGCGAGGTCAGGCTCCCTGCTCAGCATGGAGTCGTCTGCTTCTCCTTCCAACCTCTGTCCCTCTCCCTGCTCAAGTTCTCTCTCTCTCTCTCAAATAAGTAAGATTTTTTAAAAAAATCTCCTAAGGATAAGATAAAAATGGCTTTTGCATAGCCAAAAGCAAACCCCTTTTCAACCACACTTGTGTTAATGTTAATGAGGTGACTTTTAGAAAGCCCTCAGGTAACCTAAGGATGGGGGCTGGTTGCCAAGGGAACCAGGATTAGAAGGTTGGAAATTTCAAGGGAAGGGCTAGAGACCAAATCCATCATCAGTGGCCAATGACTTGATCGATCATGCCTATCTCATGAATCTTTCATTAAAAACCCAGAAGGATGGGATTTGGCGAGCTGCTGGCTGGGCAAAGGCAGGGAGCGGTACTGGAAGGCTGGCACACTTTTGCAGAGGGTGTGTGAGCTCCGTGCCTCTCCATCACACCTTGCCTGTGCACCTCCTTCCCGCAGCTGTCTGTTCCTCAGTCAGCAGAGCAGCTCTGGCAAACTAACCGTATCGGAGAAGCAGGTCGTGGGAATCTCTGATCTATTATCTGTGGGTCAGAAGCACAAATATAACTGGGGGGTGAGGAGGAGTCTTGTAGGACTTGAACCCTTAGCCCCTGTGTTCTGGTGTTGTCTCCAGATAGATGGCATCGGAATGGAGTCAAAGTGCAGGGCGCTCTGCTGGCTTCGCAGGGCCATCTAATGAGTGGAAAACCCACGGACCTAATGTCAGCGGTGAAGTAGTACTGACAAGTACGGTGTGTGACGTCAATGAAAACACCCGAGATTTCCTTTACCATGCATGTTTGCCAAAAAAGAAAGAAGAGGAGCAGATGCTTAAATGTTCACAGGGGTTAGCCCTGGGTTGTTAGATTGTCCATGACGTCAGAGCATTTCTGTATTTTCTAGATGGCTTTCTAAACATGCATCACATATGTCTGTGCATGGTATATCACATTACACATATTCTTTTAAGGTGAGTGAAAGAGAGACACAGTGGAAAGATGACCTTTCAAGTCAGGGATACCTGTATTCAAATTCTGACTCTAGGTTTTAAGTGGCTTCTGAAAAGTTAATCTCTTTGAACTTCCTCATCTATATATCTACGATAATGACACCTTCTTCAGAGTACAGTACTCAGCATGAAGGACGGTAAACAGAGATATTTAAATGTCACTTTTAACACCTTAAAGTTAAAATGATTTTATTACCAAATGAAGGTATTACTTCAGTCATCTCACCAATTTGACATTTAAGATTTAAAGAGTCTTGAGAAAAATCCACATGCTTATTGCTATATATTAAAATTATAAGCATGTGTAATTTCTGTTAGATAGAAGAAACTAATTTTACTGTTAAACCCTTGAAAATGAGAGCAACAAGCTATTTCAAATCCTGGTCTATGGTTTCCTTCTATTTACTAGGCCTAATGTTTAACAGACTCTGTCATGAAGATGAGAGCAAACTAATGTAATGGAACAGTGTTAGCATGAACATGTCACTAGAAGTGTTAGTGGTTGTGGAGGAGAAACCCACAGCTACTACCTTAAAGTACTCTGAGCAGAACAGCAAACACAGAAACTTTTCAAGGAAGCCTGCTACTGAAACTGAAATAGAATATTTACACATAGAAAGTCATAAAACGTAACTCACCCCTTCAACAAACAGTCCCTAGCTGCCAATCAGGATTTCTGGTACCAAACACAGAGAAAAAACCCAAGAGGATAAAAAGACGAAAGTCTCCTCCATCAAAGGCTTTCCTGTCTTGACGTGTGCAGGCTCCTTCAAAAGTGAGGCTCCTTGTCTCATTGTCTCCTACTTTCATCCATAATCTGCTACGTGTTCCCCCTTAACACACCCCAAGTCTCTGGAACCCCTTCCTTTTCAGCCTCTCCATGTGCCTTACTGAAACTCTTCTCTGGTAAACAAACCTTCTTGAGATAACATTAAAAAATATGAATACATAATTATTGTTTTCCTTTCTGGCTGCCTGCTCAACAGAGTTCTGGCTTCTCCTGCTCTTATTCTTTCCCTCTCTTGCTCTCAGAAGGAATTAGCTGTTACTAGGACAAAACTCAGCAACTGGAGGGAGCAATGAGCAGAAAATTCTCAAAAGAAAGGTGAGGAGTTGAAAATGAACTACACTTGCAATCTGGTTTTGGTGTTGGGAAGATAAGATGCGTTAGAAACGGCAGACAAATAAAAACCCACATGGAAAAAAACTCCTTTTCTCCATAACACCTCGCAGCAAGTATCTCTAAGAGCTGCAAAGTCAGTCTTCTATTTTCTCCTTTGTTCAGAACAACATTCAACTAAATCACCAAGGTCTTGTTGGGTCTACTTCCTACTAAATGTCTGTGGAGCCCATCCACGTCTATCCTACCCACTGCCCCTATTCTGATACAGGTCCCTGGCCTGCCTTGACTAGATTACTGTTACAGGTTTAGGGGTAAAGAGCTTGCCATATTATATTTTATTCTGTACAAAACTTTCTGGGGAATACAGAACAAATGAGGGACAAAGAAGCTCATTCACAATTCCACAGATAGAGTAGCCACTATGCGCTAACATCACACTAGCCTACAAGGTGCTACAATGAGTAAGAGTGGTTCCTGCCTTGATGGGATTTATAACCTAATGGAGAAGAAAACACCGATCAGTGGGCAAGTTCAGTGTGACATAAATACTGTAACAGAAATAAGCAGAGGGTGCTGCTGCAAGCTCTAAACGGAAAAGAACTAACTAAGCTCTGAATCAGATTCATTCAGTCATTCACGCATCTAAAATTTCTTCTTTATAAGGTGTGAAAACTACTCTCTTATTTGCAGAGAGTCAAATCTCTAAAGTCGTAAAATATCCTTCTTTCCCCTAATTCAACTGAAATGCTCCCTTATCATAATTTAAGATGCGAAACACGACCCTTGGATCTGCTCTTGGGTGCTCTCCATGATTCATCAGTAACATGTAACACCTGGTACTACATGCTACAATAACCTCCTACTGATAAACTATCTTGTAAAATAGTACCCAATATAAGATGCTTTTTTTTTATAAGATGATTTTTAAAAGAGTTTTAAAAATATCGAACAAGAGGTAATGTTCATAAGATATGCCAAGGAGATAATAATCCTAACATAAAGAACTCCCACCAAGTGTTAAGAAGAGGGCAAGCAATCCAACAAAAGTAGGCTAAAGCTATTAACAGTTAATTCACCTAAGAGAAAACACAATTAGCCAATTAATACATGGTCAAAAGCAAAGCAACAATAAGATACCATTTTATACCCATCAGATTAGCAAAGAGACCGTTCCTATTTTGGGAACAGTGAGCTGAAACAACACCGAGTTCATGGGCATGACAACTTACTGAAACTGCGCGGCAAAGTAACTTCCTATCTTCTGAAATTTAGAAGATGCATACACCCCTGGACCTAGCATTTCCACTTTAGGAATACAGTGTAGGGCACGTGGGAAATTATATTCACTGCACAGCACTTTGATAACTGCAACAGATCAGAAACAGTATGAACAGAGCCCACCAAGGACACCGTTAAATGCATCCATCTGACATGTCCATTCTGTGGAATCCTGTACAGTCACCAAAAGGAGTAATTAAATAAATATTCCCATGAGATCTCTGAAGGACAACAGCGAGCTGCAGAGCAACACATACACTGTTCTTACATATCCAGACCTCTGTATTGTAGAAGGGGAAGGAGCTAGTCACAATGAAGTTGACCAGTGGAGTAAAATTCTGCAAAGGCCCAAAGGTAATGGAACAAAAGGTTAAAGGCAAATACCTCACCCACACTGGATGAGGACAGGTGCAAATACAAATGAATTTGTACACATATGGGGGAGGAATGAAAGTGAATGTTAACACCAGAGCATGGAAAGTGAAAAGCTCATGTTTCCTTTTCTCCATGAGGTAGGAGTTACAGAATGAGGGTACAGGGATATTTATACAAGGTCCTTATACTGCAGGTAAGGATCATAGCTGCTATGCCCACTTTATGGTTGTGGAATCAAAGGTGTAAGAAGTTAAATGATCTGACCAAACATACCCTAACACAGTGGGAAAACCAGAACTCAGGGTCTTGATCCTTACATCAGTTCCCTTTTACTCAGAGTCAGTGTTCAGTAAAAAAGTTGACTACATCCATGACATAAGAAGCCCCAGAAACAGTAAAAAGTAAATTAAGGATACAGACTGAGTCTTTAGCCAACTTTTATCCCTCCAAAATAAACGGACCTCTAGGTATGGCTAGGACATACTGTAAGATTTCCAACTCTGAATTTCTAATAAAAAAATCTTTATTTCAAAGTTTGTGCTTTGTAAGAAACTACATCCCAAAAAAACAATGTGACAACATCTTAAAGCATATAATACATGAACTGTGTTGCACAGAAAAAACATTTCCTAGAACAGACAGGAATAGCTTTTAGGAATCTTGTTAGGGAGAACAGGAAGCTCTTTTAGTCATCCTGCTGTCAAAGACATTAACAGTTAATCCTTAGAGCCCACTCTGTGTTCATCCCTCCTTGTTTTCTCCTAACAATTTTCTATCTTCAGCACAAACTGGATTCCAGTAGAGAGTTTGGAGTTCATATGACTAACTACAATCTAACATTTAATGTCTTTCAAAAAATAAATAAAAAATAAATAAATGTCTTTCATCCCTTGAACAGTATACAAATGCTAATTCAAGAAATAAATTTTTTGTTTTAACTATTTCCCTGGCATTTTTCCCCTCCGGCATAAGATAAACAGCAAACAGAGGACAAGAAAATATGGAGACAAATTTCACTGATTCATAATTTTCTAAATGATATCTAAGTGATAAGAATTTTATGTGACAGTGTCGATGCAAGTAAGTAGGTTTGTATTTAATGAGTTTTTCCTAAGGAAAAAGATATTCTAATCACATTTTAAGATCATCCGTTCAATTACACCACTTCTGCTCAAGCAAATAAAACATGCGTATGCAATGAGTCTATATATTTTTTCATAAACTGGCTGCAGAGATATTTGAGCAGGTTATAAATGAAAGTGCAATTATTCATCACAGCCTCTTGAATCATGTAACACTATAGACCATGCTCCTTATTTGGCCACTTCAGAGATAAAAGGGTTAACAGTTACTTTGGAAAATAATTGTATAATAAAATTTCCTTTTTGGAATCTAAAACTACACTTATCAACATTTCTAAATGACTTTATATTCTAATATTCTATAAATGTTCGAAAGCCAATCTTTGATGATAACCAAGATAATTTAGGAGTTCTACCCTTGAGACTACCATACCACAAGCTTGCCCTAAACTAAGAAAAACTGGCAATTTACAGGAGATTTGACCATAGGAATATTTCAGTCCTCCTCCAGTTACACTGTAACATTTATTCTAATATAACTAATGACTGGTATATAGAGACTATTTCTCATGGAGAAATGCCTCTGGGGAAAAAAACACGTTAATTGTAAGGTCAAATGCAAAGGGAACAGGTAAGACTGAACTCAGAGAGAATGATATGTCAGGCTGTCAGTGAAAATTAGGCAAAATTTGGTATACAAAATTTGATATTTGGACACTATCTGTATCTATACATTTCTACGTTTATAACAAAAATACAGATTTTTAAGCAACCTGTCACTCTACAGTGTACACCTCCCTCCAACAGAAAGAGTGTCAGAGTGGATTTAAGGCCTTATTACCTAAAAATTTTTGAAGATCCATCACAATAAACTGCTCTAAGTTCACTAACCAAGTACGTGTTTGTGTTTATTCTTACAAATTTTGCTGACAAACTTATGTAGAATATATTTGCGTTGATACATTCATCCCAAAAACCTCATAAACACATGGTAAATCCAAGTCAAATATCCTTCCTCTCAATTAAATAGAGCAACTAGTGTGTGCAAAGCTCTACATTATGAATTTTAAACAATCCTGACTAAAACCCGCAATAACACGGTTTATATGATGATTCAATACATATTATAAAAACAATTAATGTCATGAAACAATAATCCCTCTTACTGCTTGAACTCTGTCATTGTCTATTTTAATTTTTAAATGCTGGTTTTAACCCACTAAATTGATTTTACGATCCACCAATGGATCACGATCTGAAGTCTGAAGCACACGATCATACTCGGCAAGTGAGTAAGGGATACAAAGACAAAGGTATGTAATGCTATTCTTTGAATCCCTGGATCTGCCTGAAATCATGACTACTAAGTTACACACCCCGTAAGTATATTATAGCTGAAGATAGCAGGGTTCATATCATTTAACCTTAAGTTGTACCCCCCCAAATTAGAGATGTACATAAACGTACATTACTCATCTAAAGGCAGTACTAAAAAAAAAAAAAAAATGTAGAGCTCAAACACAATGAGAAAGATTAGTTCCAACTGGGAATTCTGGAGAAGACTTAAAATGCAGACTTTCAGATAATTTTGGAGTATTAGCTGGACTTCAACAGGTTGGCTGGGAGAGGAATGGGCACTGGGCTGGAAGGTACCAGAGAGAACAGAAATAAAGGCAAAGATTAGAGGAGTATAGACAATGTCCAGGAACGGAAGCACTACGCTGAGGCTGAAAAATAGGATTTGTGTGTGGGTACGATATTTCCAGTTTATCTTTTTTTAAAAAACACTCTAATCCGTCTAACATGACTGAGAAACCATCTCCCTCCACTCGACCAACTCCCCTTTCATTCATTTCAATGACACAGAACCTGGACTCTCTTTCTTGCTCTGACCATCCCCGTTAGTTTCTTCCTTATTGGGTTCTCCAGCTCCGGCTTCTCTAGGCAAACTTTTCTCCCCATACAAGCACCCATCAGTTATTCTCATTTAACTACTAGTACTCACTATTATCTATAAGAGGAGCTGGCCAATTTTTCCTGTAAGGCCCAGACAGTAAACACTCCAGGCTTGGCTGGCCAAGAGGAAAAAAGCAAGATAAGACAGAAAACAAATGTCCACACATTTTTTTGGCCATACTTTTATTGGCAAAAGTAAAAATAAAGTAAAAATAACATAATACTTGAGTGCAAGTTTTATAATACAGGTGTACTAAAAGAAAAATGTAATTCTTTTTATGGGGAAGGCAAGTACGATCGTTGGCTTAACTGGGGCTCAAAGTCAGTGTTCCCCATCATCAAGTGCTGATCTGTAATGAGCTTATGTATTTCATGTGAAAATGTCTTCACAAAGATAGCTACTTGTATCAATTTGTGAGCATATAATTTTAATAGAGCATATTCCTCACTTGGAGGGCATCTAGAGGATGCTGTTTGATTTTGCTCCTAATACTAGGGTTCTGTGCATGTCGAAACACTGCAGAGTCATCAGTTTTAACTAAAGGTAGGTGGAAGGTCGTAATTGCCAATAACCAGGGTTTTGAACTATGGACATTGCCTTAGCACTTGCATCAAATCCCAGAAACTGCTGCTAACTGTAGTTTGAGCTCAAAAGGTCTATCTGCTGCGAATGTGTGTGGAAACAGATCTCATTTGTTTTTACTTTTGCCAGCATGAGAATTAGATAAAGCAGTTTGATGTTACTTGCGATTCCAACAATGTTCGCTGTCAATATGACTTCACCAGAGTCGAAGTTTTGCATGTAAGTGCTGTTTTGTCTTATAATTTTAGATAAAACTTTTTTTTTAAAACCTATCAAGTCTACAGGAAAAGCTAATTTCAAAGCTACTGAATATTTTATACTAATGGTTGAGGATGAGGTTTTCTGTTCAGAAATATTTCAATCTTGGCCCACTGCAACAAAATGTTGACACTGGAAAAGCACTGAATGGCTGAATGTAGAGCAAGTGACAATATTCAGGTTGGTTTCTAACAAAAATTCATGACTATGATAACAGTCGTTTCCGTAAGACTGAATGAAGTTCACCAGTGATATTCCTGGTTCGGTGACAAATGACGGACTCAACTGTTTGCTGCAAACTACCCGCCGATTAATAAGATAATGAACATCCATGGTCTCTGGGTGCCTCATATTTTTACGTAATTTGTAAATCTGTGTGACTAAGCCTCTTCCTACTCTGCACCTGCCTTCACCACTCTCACTTGTAATATGTACTAGCAAATTCCAATGAACACCGTAGCAACTTAGGGTTTCCTCAACTTCTCTGAAAATACAATTGGCTATAATTATTCCACACCAAGTATTAGCAAAGGCTGATTCCTCAGGATCACAAATCCGGCACACCTCCTCCAGTCACAACAAAATAGCGGGATCTGTAACCTCTTCCACCTCAAGAGTCAAAAGCAACTACGCAAAATCATTTCCTGGTTTTCAAATCAACTGCTAATGTTCCCAATGTGCCCCATTCTTGAAGCATCCGTTCTCGCCAAAAGGCTAGTAGTGTGAGACCAGTTTATTTTCTGTGAGCACATTCCTTTGGCTGCAGCAGTCAAATGTGCTTCAATTCACTGAGCCCTGGTAAATGGCCTTCCTGCCTGGCTAACAAACGGCCCACACAGGAGCTCACTATCACTCACTTTGTATTTTTGTGAAGAAGTTCCGCTGTGATAAGATACTGTTTTGTATTTTTGACTTTCCTCACTACTGCCTTCCTGGGCGCGGGGAAGGCCCCGTGGGTACCATGGGCACAGCAGGTCACCGCAGTGTGGCGGCGCAGTCACACCAGGCCGGCAAGTTGGCACGTAACTTGTTAACGGTACAACCCCCGCTGCGCGAGGCCTGCAAAGCAGGCTTGGTGAAGTGTGCGTGGGCGCCACAGGATCGCAATACATACGGAATCAGATATGCTATCAAGTTGTAACTGTCCCTGCAGTCTGAAGGCCGCTGCGGAGACGGGCACAGCGTCGAGGGTGACGCGCACGTGTGGTGTTCCTGTGTCACAGGGTCAGCTGCCGGGGTGTGACGCCGACTCTGCCGTCGTGGTGCAAGAGCAGCCACTGATAATCTGTAGCAGATGCAGCTTCGTTTTTCAAACAGCTGAAAATTCTTAGCTTGTGGGTTGGACAAACACAGGTGGTAAGCCAAATTTGCAGTGGAGGCCGCAGTCTGCCAGAAAGCGACCCAGAAGGTATGGACTGCATAAGCAATACAGCGCTGTTTACCCTCAGGAGCACGAGACCCAGATACGTAACCCACTCTGTGGATCACATGACAATTCAAACCCAACACATACCAAATTAAACTCATCACCCTCCCCTGCTCTAAATTTTCCCTTCCCAAATATATTTCCCAACTCAATTCATCAATCGCTAAGCGCCAAATCCCCCAAGTCAGACGCTGGAAAACTACCAATCATCCACACTCTCCCCTGAAGGCCTCCTCCAACTCTGAACTGGTCTGTGCTCCTCAGTACCCCCGCCAGTCTGGAAGCCCCGTTCTCTATGCCTTACCTCTTGCCGCTGTGATCGCACTGGCTTCCTCTCGTCCCTCAAACACCCTTCTTGTCCCCTCCCGCCATTCTGCATGGTCCTAAAACAGCCGTTTTCACACTTTGCTCTGTGAGGGACACCTGAGTGATCATGATGGAAGGCAGAAGGAAGAAACTAAGAGACCAGTTAGGGCTGTTCCATTTCTGTACGTTTCACCTACTGTGCTTACAGATATGAAGTCATCCTAAAAAAATACTCAAGAGTTCCATGACCCAAAAAACCCCACTGATTTGAGAAACATGGCTGTGAGAGTCTAACTTCTTTACCATAATACATAAGGTGCTATATGATGTGACTTTCTCATCCTTCTGTCCCCATCTCCAAGCCTCTTATTCTACCTTCCATAAGTGTGAATATAACAAGCTTCAATCTCCACACTTTGACTCACCAAGCCCTCTCTGTCTCTTCTCTCCCTTCTTGGTTTAGCTAATTTATATTTGTCTTAGAACAGTCCTCATTGACTTCATGCCTTTGAATAAATGTTATACTTTCTTCATCTGAAATAATCTGAACATATTACTTCCTTGATTTTGGATTTATGTCTTAAACAGTAAGGACAGAGATCCTTTGTCTTTCTCACTACTGAATCTCCAGAATCTAGAAAACAGTGCCTAGCAGACGGCACATATCCCATAAACATCTATCACGTGAATAAGAAATCTTATTAATTTTGTTTAAAGATTGTATTTATTTGAGAGAGAGAAAGCATGAGCAGAGGGTGGGGAGGAGGAGCAGAGGGAGAGGGAGAGGCAGGCTCCCCACCGAGCAAAAGGCCCTGCAACGCAAGGCACGATCCCAGGATCACAAGGTCACAATCTGAGCTTAAGGCAGATCTTTAACTGACTGGGCCACTAAGGTGCCCCTATCTTACTAACTTTATAACCCAGTACAGAGTGTTGTGTCTGGCATGCAGTAGGATCTCAACACACGTATGCTAAAAAACCATGAAATGAAAAATCAGGCCCAAAGACAAACAGCCTTGAATGGCAGGCCTAGAGACGGGGGGGTTCTACCTTCATTTCCTGTTCCCTTGCTTATCCCTCCAATTTTCAATTAGTAGTGCTTCTCATATTTTGATTTTCCTCTGACCGCGTTCCCAACTTCTACCACATGGTTCGTGATGTCCACAGAAAATCAGACGCAGCCTCAATTTTACATGTGACTCTCTACTTCAAGCAGCACAAGGCCACTTTGAAAAGTATGTAAAATTCCAAATAGTAATAGAATATTACAAACAAAATATATTGGGGAAAACCATGAAAAGAAAAATCCTAAGTACCTCTTATAGAATTCAAAGGTTTGGATATAGTTTGGACTTGCTTATTAAAAAGCATAAAAAATTCCAGTAGAAAGCTATCAAATTACCCAGGGCAGGGGGACATACCAAATACACAACTTATATGGTATGAAATTCAGTGGTTTTATAAATAAAAACGATATTTAAATAATGCTTAAAAGAGAATAATGCTAAATTCTGCCAATAAAAATTTAATAATACAGAAACATATAAAATGATTCTTACTAAGTTATTGTCATCCTGGAAAGCATAATGCAGAGTTGTAATCCATTTATTATCTCCATTCACTAATACATCCCTTTCTTCACGAAAACACGCTGTCTGAAAAGGAAAAACAAAGATGTTTTTTAATCAGAGGACACTTTATGTAAAATAGATTATGCAAACAATGGCTTAATGTGTTTATTATACTTTCTGTCCTAGAAAGGTAAAATGTTTATTATAGTTCCTGTCCTAGAAAAGGGATATGTTTATTATACTTCCTATCCTAGAAAAGGAATACATCCCATTTGATATGAGGTCAAGCACCCTCAAAGTCGACAATGGGAATAGTACACTTGAAAACATTTTATATTAAAAAAATATTGCTATAGTTAAAAAAAAAAGAAAACAGAAAAAAACTACACATGCATTTAATGACCACAGTCCAATCTACCATTTAGATAATATAAACATTAACATTTTGCCATCTCTAGTTCTGTTTTAGAAGTAAAATACAAGTAAAATGTAGTCTTCCTCCTCCTGATACATTCCCTTGCCTTCCTCCTGATAAAATGAATAATCCGTAGTATATACTATACTCTTTTCTTCATATGCTTTGGTTACACATGTATGTGTCCAAAACAGAACTGTTTTGCATTTTCAGAGTTTACATGAATGTTATACTTTTATCCATCCTTCTGCAACTTGCTTACTTCTTATTCAGTGATGGCTATTCTCCTTTGATTGCTATGGTATTCACTTGTCTGAATACACCAGAATTTATGTATGCAAACCCAACCAGGAAAACAGAGGTTACTTCCAGTTTTGTGTTTATGATGTTGCAATGAATATATCTGTACAAATGTGCAAGAGTCTCTCCAAGGCATATACTTAAAACTGGAAATGCTGGCTACAAGCATCTTCTACTTTACCAGACACAGCCAATTTTCTCTCCTAAGTGTGTACTGATTATTATCCTCACCCCAGTGTAGAAATCTCCCTTACCCAATACCTCACATCCTCAACTGCATTTGGCATTATTAGACTTTTAAGTGTGTCAATATGATGGATGTAAAAGCACACCTCAATGTTCTTTTCATCAACATATTCCCAATTCCCCATGTAGATAAACAGTCTCACACATGCTTACAGGACATCTGAAATTTATCTCGGAACTATTCACTCCCTTTATCCATTTTCTCTAAAAATTGTCTTTTCTTTTTTGATATATAAAAGTTTGAATTCATTCTGAGATCGTATTTCTACTATGATAAAGCTACACCTTGAGAACCTTAGAAATTCACGACTAAAAATATAATTTTATATGATACGTTATAATCTATAACCTGTCATCTTTAAAGTTTTACATTAAAAAACTCAGCAAGTTCAAGAAGAAATAAAAGGTAAAGTGAAACCTAAGTCTCCTAAGACATACCCTGTGCTCACACAGTCACATGTGTCCGGAAGTCACCATCGATAATAGTGCAGAGTCAGACCCTGTGCTCACACAGTCAAGTGTGTGCGGAGGTCACCATCGATAACTGCAGTCAGACCCTGTGCTCACACAGTCACATGTGTCCAGAGGTCACCATCGATAACTGCCGAGTCACACCCTGCGCCCACACAGTCATGTGTGTCCGGAGGTCAGCATCGATAACTGCAGTCAGACCCTGTGCTCACCTAGTCACGTGTGTGCGGAGTTCACCATCGATAACAGTGCAGAGTCAGACCCTGCGCCCACACAGTCACGTGCGTCTGGAGGTCACCATCGATAACAGTGCAGAGTCAGACCCTGCGCCCACACAGTCACGTGTGTCGGGAGGTCACCAGAGATAACTGCAGAGTCAGACCCTGTGCCCACACAGTCACGTGTGTCCGGA
>PITA01018060.1:13835-41165 GCA_004023965.1 Spilogale gracilis | reverse complement strand
AAACTGGAGGACAGTGGCAAAAGGAAAGCAAATGGGAACTAGGGTAATCTAGGGAGGGAAACGAAACAACAGAGATTTTGAACACAGAAACAAACTGAGGGACTTGGAGGGAGGGGGGTGGAGGGATGGGAGAGCCTGGTGGTGGGTACTCGGGACACCTAAAGTGTGGAGCACTGGGTGTGGGGAATGGGGAATGAATCTTGAAACACTGGAAAAAAAAAATTTAGTAACAATATAAAAAAATAAAAAAAATAAAAATAAAAAGATTTTATTTATTTCTTTGACAGAGAGAAACACAGCCAGAGAGGGAACACAAGCAGGGGGAGTGAGAGAGGGAGAAGCAGGCTTCCCGCGGAGCAGGGAGCCCGATGTGGGGCTCGATCCCAGGTCTCCAGGATCATGACCTGAGCTGAAGGCAGTCGCCCAATCAACTGAGCCACCCAGGCGCCCCTGACTTGTCTTCTTAATGTATACTTCAAGATGGGTTTTCAAACTGGTAGGGTGGGATAGAGGACAAGAGACTTAGGTAGAGATTAAGCAGATGGGGTCCTGGACTCCCCCTTCTTCATCAACCAGAATAGTAATGCTTTTTTTTTTTTTTTTTTTAATATTTTATTTATTTATTTAAGAGAGAGTGAGAGAGGGCATGAGAGGGGAGAAGGTCAGAGGGAGAAGCAGACTCCCCGTGGAGCTGGGAGCCCATGTGGGACTCGATCCCAGGATTCCAGGATCATGACCTAAGCTGAAGGCAGTGGCTTAACCAACTGAGCCACCCAAGCGCTCAGTAGTAATGCTTTTTTTAATCTATTTTATATTATAGGATTTTGGGCTTTTTTTTAAGATTTTATTTATTCATTTGGGAGGGAGAGCGTGCAAGCAGGGATAGAGAGAGGGAGAAGCAGATTCCACTGAACAGGGAGCCTGGTGCGGCACTTGATCCCAGGACCCTGAGACCACGACCCGAGCCAAAGGTAGATGCTTAACTGACTGAGCCACCCAGATCCCTTAGAGGGGTCTCAAACAAGATTTCACTTGGAAAAAGAGAAAGTTCCAATGCTCTTGAAATACTGTAAGGATACTGTTCTGCAACAGTGTTTCTCAAACTTAAATGTACTTACAAGTAATACCTGTTAAAATACAAATTCTAGGGTGCATGGGTGGCTGGGTGGGTTAAAGCCTCTACTTTTGGCTCAGGTCATGATGTCAGGGTCCTAGGATCTAGCCCCGCATGGGGCTCTCTGCTCGGTGGGGAGCCTGCTTCCTCCTCTCTCTCTGCCTGCCTCTCTGCCTACATGTGATCTCTCGCTCTCTGTCAATAAATAAATAAAACTTTTAAAAACACACACACAAATTCTGATTCATTAGTTATGGGGTGTATCCCTCAATTCTGCGTTGTTGTTTTTTAAGTAGGTTTCACGCCCAGCATGGAGCCCAACACAAGGCTCGAACTCAACAAGCCTGAGATCAAGACCTAAACTGAGGTCAAGAGCTATTAGTTGCTTAACCGACTGAGCTACCCAGGTGCCGCTCAGTTCTGCATTAAAGAAATTGCAGGTGTTGCCAGTGCTGCTAATCTGAAGGCCATGCTGCAATAGCAAGATTCTGAGGGACCCTGTCATGCCTTCTCTCTGTAGTGATGGTTCTCAGCTACAGATAGAGGGGATCTCTTGCACTCATCTTCAGAGCTTTTTAAAAATAAACCAGTCCGGGCCCTATCCCAGACCTACAGAGTCTGAGTCCCTTGTGGGCAGGCGGGGGGAGGGGGGGTCGTCCAGGCACATGTATTTTTAATCCCAGTTGAGAAGCACTGCTCAAATACTAAGAGTACATCTTGTCCGTAACCCTTTTTGGCTTCTTCAGTAATTTTTAAAAATAGTTTCTAGTAAGACTGTATAGCCCTTAAGACTTCCTAAATGTTAAAAGCCTTAATTTTTATTTTATTAGTTCACGCAGTATTAGAATTTACTTTGGTTAGTAGTTATTGACCCACAAGAATCCACTTGAGAGTACTAATGTTCATATTTATTTAATTAAAGGAGAATACTAAATTATGAGATCGCTGGAAGAGAAAGAAGGTCTGTATTTGGTTTCTCTTCTCCTTTTGTTTCTTTAAGTGAAGCAAAAAGAATTGCTTTACAAGGCTCCAGGAAATTTAATCGTACTGGTGGATCATTTTCTAAGTCTTTGCTAAATACCAGAAGAGACTTGGGTGAGAGATAATCTCGATGTCTACAGAGTACTTTGTGTAGGGAAGGACTGGATAGTGGTTCATCTTTCTCTTCCATAAGCCTTCTTAGTGAGGAGTGCTAAGCATGACACAGTTCCTAGAGACTCTAGTGAAGTCATCCAGTAAGTGGTAATCAGCCAATAGTGGTCCTCAGATGTGGGAATGAACTGCAGGGAGTTGGGGCATGACTGGGAATATTTAAAATGGGTCATAGAAATTGTTAAATGGAGATAGATATATACATATACATATTTACATATATACATACGTGTGTGTATATATATATATGAGATAGATTTTTAAAATAAATTTTCGAGGGGCACCTGGCTGGCTGAGTCAGAAGAGCATGTGACTCTTTTTCAGGGTCATGAGTTTGAACCTCATGGTGGGTATAGAGATTACTTAAATATAATAAATAAATATTTACAGTTCTGTGACTTACCATTTATTTATGTTTTTTTGTTTTTTGTTTTTTGTTTTCATTTATTTAAGAAAGAATGAGAGGGAGAGAGCATGAGAGGGGAGAGGTCAGAGGGAGAAGCAGACCCCCTTGCCGAGCAGGGAGCCCGATTTGGGACTCAATCCTGGGACTCCAGGAACACTGACCTGAGCCAAAGGCAGTCGCTTAACCAACTGAGCCACCCAGGCATCCCAATGACGTACCATTTATTGTTAGAATATTTGTTTTGGGGGCGCGTGGGTGGCTCAGTCGTTGAGCGTCTGCCTTTGGCTCAGGTCATCCTGGGATCAATCCCCATATCAGGCTCCCTGCTCAGCAGGAAGCCTGCTTCTTCCTCTCCCACTCCCCTTGATTTGTTCCCTCTCTTGCTGTGTTTCTCTCTGTCAAATAAATAAATAAATAAAGTCTTTTAATATTTTTGTGTTTTGATTTTAACAAACTAGAATCTGACTTTATTCTAAATCTTTAGATTTTTTTAGATCATAGGAAAGCTGAACTAAGCCTAGAAGTGGGCACAGGTATTGAAATTAGCTTTTGAAAGAAATGAGGCATTTCTTTCCAGATTAAATTAATTGTCTTTTCTAAACCACCCAGAATTTTAGAGACACATCTAGAATACCTTTGGTATAGCCAGAATTTCTGAATGAAGGAAATACTGAATTGCTTTTTTTTTTATCTCTGCCTTTATCTTTTAGCTGTTTTCCTGTGGTGTGAGGATGTAGACATTCCTATATTCTGCTTTTAACTGCTTTTTCCATATCCATTTACTTGTTTTGAAGCTATTTACTGAAATCGGATCTAAACCCATCTAAGCCTTCTGAAATCCCACTGCTCCCCTGGGTGGGAGAGCAAAGGCTTAAAGCAGTAAACAGAAAAGATTCACTTCTGTTGCCTCAGTAACAGGCTCTCTGTAATCAGCGTTGGTTTGATTATGGTCTAGGATTAATATTTCTGGTGTCATGCTGACCTTGACATATAACTGTTATCAACAGTAAGATCTACAAGAAGATTAATTCATCAGTGCTCTCACTGAGGTTAGAAGTTCTGGTTCAGAAGGCAAGAGTGCCTCTGCAGTAAGACTCTCTTGTGGTAGAACTCCAACCAGTGGCTATCTCTGTGTATAATCTAGTTACGTGGTTCTGGATGGCAGCATCCCATGATTGGATTAGCTGCCAAGCTATAGTGAGCCTTTAAAGACTGTCATCATGCTCTCATTTTTCACCTTTTTTCCTGACCCCTTCCTTATCGAAAATACCCTCTACTCTTCTCTCATCAATCTAGTCCCATTATAGGGCTATACCACTAAATATGAACTTGAAACTCATCTTTGAGTATGTTCTACCCCTCTTTGATTATCAAAGCCCTTAAAGAACCACTGGAGAAAGAAAGAAATAGTAAAAATATATACAAACCAAAATGAAGATGTGTGCCTCAGTGAGCTTGTCTACTTTGTTGACCAGCCTCACCTCATAGGTACCCTAGCCAGAGACCTCTGCCAAGCCATTAAAGGAGTTTTGGTACTAACTTGCTCTAAGAGTAAGCTGCCACACCCACTGTACCAGCCATACCTAGCCGTAGCAACCTTGTGAGATGAAATACCCAGTCAGATATAATAAGAGGTATGTAAGAGAATATTGCAACAAAGAAACATCTGACCATAGAGAAATAACACAGACATCTCGCAAATGTAGAAATAACTAGTCTTTTTCAGTAGGAAAACGTTATTTTAGAACTGAAATAATTGTTTCATGATGTTTCTTATAAATAGGCAGCTATGTTGAGTTTTTGATAATGGTTCCTCTGCAAATGGACTTTTTGAAATGTAATTGGTATAATCAGGGGTAAAAAAGAGGAAATCATGCTCATTTGGACATCATCTGTAAGAGGATTGCAGCTTCTGAAAATGACGTTAAGTTCTCTCCATTGCATCTCTTGAAGTTTCTTCTCAATCCTTCAAAGTTATAATTCCTCTTACAGATGATGTCCAGAGCCTACTCTGCCATGGCAAGTTACCATGTCTTTCCTTCACTCTGATGCTTAAGCTTTCCTCGACAACAACACATGCCCTGCTGGGAAAAGGATATTTGGGCTGTAAATTCAAGGATATTGGTCAGCAAGGATATGTTGGGGAGAAAAACACTAGGGCGAGTTACCTATAGAAAGAAAACTAGATTTTTCATAGCTGTGAGAAACATCTGGTCACTGACAGGCCATTTTTGTTGGGAAATTTCATTTTATTTTTTTGGTTTATTTGCATGAAACCTACTGAAATCTGCAGGACTACGATTAGTTTCCAAGTTGAAATTGTGGGTGGCTGTAGTCTTCAGGAGACCCTCAGTTTTCACATACTGGTAGTAAATTCATTTACAAGTTAAGTTCTTGTACTTTTGAGATTACTTTCTTCGAATTCTGGATATAATGACTTGCCCCCAGTAAGGATGAGGTGGAAGGTGAGTAGATATTGTGGGAATTAGAACACACAGCAATTTGCATCCGACTTCTGTTTGTTTACTCTGATTGGCAGGAATACATGGTTTACAGAAAGCATACCTACATGAGGCTCGATGGCTCCTCCAAGATCTCAGAGAGGCGGGACATGGTTGCTGATTTTCAGAACAGGTAACATTAATAGAAATTACAAAAATTCTCATTTGATTTTCCTTTAGTGCTTAAGATGATGAGTTTAAAAGAAATGTCATGGGCGCCTGGGTGGCTCAGTTGGTTGGGCGACTGCCTTCGGCTCGGGTCATGATCCTGGAGACCCGGGATCGAGTCCCACATCGGGCTCCCTGCTCGGCAGGAGGCCTGCTTCTCCCTCTCTCAACTCCCCCTGCTTGTGTTCCCTCTCTGGCTCTGTTTCTCTCTGTCAAATAAATAAAATCTTTAAAAAAAAAAAGAAAGAAAGAAATGTCAGCATGCCTCATATTGTTAAGCTGTCATGATATAGTCATTTTAAGAGGCAGCTAAATCTTATATTGGTTCAGATCTATGTGTGTGCGGGAGATAAAGAGAAAATGAATACTTGATAATTTTTGTATTCAAAGTATGCCTTCTTACCAAATCAGCACCCTTTTATTTGGGCAATAAAAGAAATGATTTCTGTGTTTGGACCCAAGATCTTCCTTTATGTGGATAATATATATGTAGAAAGAAACCCACGAAGCTGTATTTGTAAATGTTAACAGTGGTTGTCTGGATATTCACTTATAGTTGATTTTCATTTTGTTTTCCTTACCTCTTTTGTCCAAGTTTAAAGAAAAATACCTGCCTTCTTCCCTCTTTCCCCCCAGCGCTGTAGTAGCAATACAGGACAGTATGACAAATTGCACAGTCTCTGCACCTGGCGGCTCTCAGTTACAGTACTTCTCCCACCTGATAATGAGCCTATGAAATTTCAAATACCGCCTGCTGGGTGCTGATGGCTTACGGAGCCATAATTATCCTAAGTGCAGGTTCTCACTGTAATAAGCAGAGTCTGGTTACTGCTCCCTCCAAGGAGAAAGCCAGGCTCCACTAGCTAGTAACAAGGCTGCTGAACTTAGACCTGGATAACTGAAGAATAGCATAGATCTTAATGTGCTGTAAATCTCAACAGTTCTGGATTTTTGGACTTTAATTGTGTAGTTGGTTAATATTTAAGTTTTAAATTCTTGGGAAGAAAATTAAGCACTTACACATTTATATTTAGGTTGCAATTATTCATTTCAGCTTTAAAGCATGGTTTACTTCAGATATAAAACAATTTAGCCTAAAACAAAAATTCTCATTTGATTTTCCTTTAGTGCTTAAGATGATGAGTTTAAAAGAAATATCAGCATGCCTCATATTGTTAAGCAGTCATGATATAGTCATTTTAAGAGGCAGCTAAATCTGCTTTTATTGGTTCAGATCTATGTGTGTGAGGGAGAGAAAGAGAAAATGAATAGTCGATAATTCAGATTCATAGTTCCACATAGAGTGCCCTCTGATTGATATTTTTTGCTATTGCATGATGCTTTATAATGAAGCCAAGTAAGGCGATAAAAACCCTGTATTGGTTTACAGCCTTATACTCATACAGCCAGTAGCTTCTAAGTTGAAAGTGTATGTCTGAATCCAAGAGCTTGTTTGACCAACAACAGAGGGGGAAGATCTGCTTGAGCCTGTTGTTTCACTTTGTCACCTAGGAACAACTGCGTGGATGGCCTAACCTGGCTTCTCACCTAGCAGAAACTACTGACAGATTGTTAAATTGATAATGTGAAGCATGTATAAGTATAATACGGTTGACCCTCAAACATGGTTTTGAACTGTGCAGGTCCACTTATACGTGGATTTTTTCTGATTAATATAAAACGGTACTATAAATATATTTTTCTTATTTTCTTAATAACTTTTCTCTAGTTTATTGTAAGATTACAATATAAAGGACACATAACATATAAAATACGTATTAATCAACTGCTTATATTATTAGCAAGGCTTCTAGCCAACAGTAGGCTATTAATAGTTAAGTTTTTGGAGACTCAGAAGTTATATACAGATTTTCGACTGTGCCAGGAGGTTGCAACGGTAGTGCCTCCTAACCCCTACCATTCCAGTCCCCTCCCCAGAAAAACGTTTTTACCAGCTGATATTAGTCTTTTCTTGATTCTGAAATCAAATGAAACATAATTTACTCTTTCCTTGCCTACTCCAACCTAAGAGCTTCAACTTGGATATATCCCTCTGGTCTTTAATATGTGTGTGGTTGTATTTACACGTTGGTACCATATTGTAGGTATGATTGCATGTCCTGATTTCTTCCACTTAACATTATAAACATCTTCACATATCATTTTTAAAAAGTCTTTGTAGTCATTTTTAATTACTAATATTTCATTATACTGGATATTTATGCCATATTGGTGTTAAAATGTTGAGTGAATATCTTTGTTTACAAAGGTTTGTCAGCATTTTCATTTTCTTAATAGAGATTCAGACAATTACTGAATGAAGGGATGTGAATATTTAAGACTGCGCAAATTGTCACATTGCTCTGTAGAAAATTCTGCCAACTTAGGGTCCAACCAGAGCTGTAGTATGTTGATTTGTAATGATTCGATCTTCTGAATTAGAGAGGTAGAGCTCTTGTAGCTGACCCAATGACCAGGCTCAGTATATTTTTTGGAAAGGATCTTTTAATGGAAAGGACTAGTCGATGTATCTAATTTATTACTTCTGAAATCTTCTATGTAACTTGGGGAACACTTGTTTGGGCAATCCCAGTGTCAGACAGTAGTTTGAAAAGCTTAGCTTTAAAAGAGGGTATTTTCACCATTAAATGATATTAGATCTGCTTAGTAAATACTTGTTTTACACTGCTGTCTTGGGAAACCTTACTTGAGCTTCCAGCCTAAGCTTACTTTATTTAAGCTTCCAGACCCTACAACTGAGAGTTATTGAGGAAGCAGTGATTTTTATTGAGGTTCAACATTTGAGTAACCATCATTTTAACACCTGTGTCTAATATTAGGAAAAATGAGAAAAACAGACTAATGTCTCCTTCCCTGCCTGCGTGATGAGGTAGGTAGTTGACTAGAGTTGGGATGAGAAGTAGTACATAATTTTTTCTTCTCATATATAGAATCTGAACTGTGCCTGTGCTGGTAAGAAGCTTATCTGGCAGACCCCTCCAAATGGGCAACTTACGAATTTGAGTGGCTGATATAGCCCAATATAGAGAAAAAGACAGGTGTTTTTGAAAGCAAAATACCATGCTTGCCAAATATTTTCATTATTATTAATGAAAAAGCATCAAAAAGAAAAAAGTGTAGTTTCAACTGGTGAGCCCTGTGGCTCAAAGGTCAGCCAGAGTAAACAAGAACTCCTATAAAAAACCATTTACATTCCCTTCATACAAGATTTATTTATGAGGGATCCTTCCAGGAAAAAGTCCGACTGAGACTAAAGACTGTTTGGCCAGGATGTCCTGACTGGGCAACATTCAGAACATGTGATCAGTGCATGATCCTAGAAGCCATTCACAAGGTCTTTGCTCTGGAGTGCCGCGGCCTTGCCTCCCTTCCTCCTACCCACGACATTTACCAAATGGATTCCCCCACACACACACACATACTATCTGATCCCTCAGGGTGACCCTTTGGAAAACATGAGAAAAAGTGAGCATAGCATTGATTTTTCTTTCTTGGTGAGAGTGTTGTAGTGTTCCAGCCTCTTCTTTCATTCTGAAATGAATGAGTCATTGAGCAGGTCTTCACTGCAGTCAGTTAGGCTACATGCCCAGGACTATTTGGATATTTTGGTGCAAAGTGGCCTCACTGGGTCATTAAACAACAATAAAAGTGAGACCTAAGCATGTCTTTGCTACGTGATTTCATAGGCTCCTTCACAGACCACCCAGAAGCCTGTTTGCCCAAGCCTGTTCCAGCCGAAACCCTGAGTTGAAATTCTTTTTCAGCCCCCTAGAGGGCACCCAAGCCATCATGTTGCCTTCAGGGATTTTGTTTTCTTCCCTTCAAGCAGAGCGTCCCAAAACAGGAATTCACATTATCAGTACTAGATTAATTAAATTGAAAGGAACTTCTCAGCAGGTTGATTTAGATGTTTTAGTTTATAAATGATCCATCAGTGTGTTCTAGGATAGATAGTAATTTATTTTAACAACCTAGGTTTCCATAATCCTTATTTTTCCATTTCACTATGATAAAATTAACAAACTTTTCTGCTTACCATCTACCTTATCATTAAAAGGCATCTTCTTATTACATAGTTTATATCTCCCCCCAAAAAAGTGTCTTCTGTTATATTTCTAAGTTTTATTACTGATTTATTTTTACCTAGGTTCCCTTCATTGCTTTTTCTGTACATGGTCCCTGTTTGTAAGTCATTACCATACCTGGGGACTTATCTCTGGCTGTCCAGACTATGGAAATGACCCATCTTTCTGCCTCTATGCCTTTTGTTGTTGTTGTTGTTGTTTGAGATATTATTTCTTTATTTGACAGAGTTAGAGGGCACAAGCAGGGGGAGTAGCAGGCAGAGGGAGAGGGAGAAGCAGGCTCCTCACTGAGCAAGGAGCCTGACTCAGGGCTCAGTCCCAGGACCCTGGGATCCTGACCTGAGCTGAAGGCAGACACTTAACCAACTTGAGCCACCCAGCTACCCCTACCCTTCATTTTTTTTAAGTAGGTTCTGCATCCAGTGTGGAGCCCAACATGGGGCTTGAACTCAAGACCCTGAGATCAAAAACCTAAGCTGAGATCAACAGTCAGACATATAACTGACTGAGTCACCCAGGCACCCTGGCCTTCATCCTTCCTTATATTTCAGTTCCCAACTGCTTTCTAACACCTTCCCTGTCTCATCTCCTTCACCCACCCTTACCTCTTGCTCAGGCTCTGGACTTCTTTAGGAATTACCAAGAGCCCTAGCCATTGGGTGTTTCCATTAGCTCTCACGCAGGTATCAGAGAGAAGCCTCTGGCTGTTGCTTCTGTATCCACCAAAGCAGGGGAGAGAAGTATGGGAAGGAGCAGTCTTCTTAGGGTCAACAGGGAAGAATTTTTCTTTAGAGATTAGTGTAGCCATGGAAAGTTCAGTCAGTTTTTATTTGCAGCCTCACTGTGGTTAGATACACTCCTCTGGGCTGTAAAGTTTCAAGCTTCCATTTACATCGTCTCATATCCCTGAAAATGCATTTGCAAACTAGCATGTGCCTTTTAACTTTTTGGTTTTCCATGTATATATATACACATACATACACACATATTTTCCATATATATGTATATAAAACAGGGACATTTTATAAATTAAATAAGTAAAATTATGACGTATTAAACTTGATGATAAAATTCAAGAATAAACTAGAACTTCAGTGAGAGTATGGAGCTTTTGGAATCTGGCCTTATAACAGGCCTGCAGACATACTTTGTTATCATTCCTGCCTCTAGGAACCTTGTGTTTAACTAAATGCAGATAAGGGACAGATTTCTCTAGTACCAGCACAACTTAGTGATTAACCAGGAGGCTAATTTCAAAATAGTTCCTTCACTGATACTCATGTTTACTGTTGATATGTCATCACTTAGTCACTTCAGCTGTATTCAGAGCATCCTCATTTTATAGTTCAGGAAACAGACCTTCAGCAGTCAAGTGACTTTACCAAGGAAGAACAGCATCAATGGATGAATAAAATTAATTTTACTTTGGAATTTAGTACCTCTTAGTACATCTGTGCCATATCTGAAATGTGAGTCATAATGCTCTTCCGACTGAGTCAGCCCAGTACCCCTGCATTATAATATTTTCTAAGCCGTTCTATTCCTTTCTTTAATTTATTTCTTAAATGTGGTCCAGATCTACCAAACTGAGTTCGTGGCCAGTAATAGGTGAGACCTGCAATTTGAGTAACACTGGTCTAAATGAATTTCTCGTTGTACTCCTCATTTTAATCATGAGAAAAGAGATCAGCAGTTTGATGTAAAGGACTGTAAAGTTTGCTCACTGGTATAATGCAGTTCCTTTCTCTCTGAAATGTTCTGGAGAATAACTTCGGGTGGCAGGAACATGAAAATGCAAGCGAATCTTAAAAAAATATGCAAGAATTGGGTTCAAACTGAGCCCCTAATTGTATTTGTGTACATAGATAAATCTTGTTGTCCAAGGCTGCTTACTGTGATCTGGCTTAGGCCTTGTTCCTGGAAGGTATTAAGTAAATACTTGTTGTCTGAATGAGTGACAGTGGCATCTACTGGTTTATTTGTAATTCTGGGTTTCTTTAGAAGAAGGATGTCAAGGGAAACTGAGATAACTATATCTAATCATGAGGACTGTGTTGTCATTCATTAAAAAGTACTTTAATTCCAGTCTGTCTTTCATAGATTGATCCTAAGTTCAGCTTAATACATTGAAGTCATGACCTCGGTCTTTTGTCCTGACCTCAAGGTCATTTTTCTGGGGCTCATTTCACTCTCTGAATCCTATCACCTTCTATCCTATCACCTTCTGGTCATTTTTCAGGGTCATTTTACTCTTCTGAAAACGAGTGCTTTGGGAATTATAATCATTAGTTTCCACATTATTGGTAGTCATGGTTCCTGGGGAAAGTGCCAAGGAATGCTGATTTTTGTCCCCTCTCTGTGAACTAGGAATGGTTTGACTTGTTTGAACTATGACTATTATATCACTGCTTCCATGATTAGATATTTTTCTGTTATGTTTGCTACGTGTTTATAATTATATTGCCTGTCAGTCTATCGGTATTAGTAGGCAGCAGAAGTAAATCTGCAAATTAGAAGGTGATAACCATGATTTCATCTTAACATCAGAGCACCTTGGTGTACAGTATGTCAAGAAATGTGGATCAGGCCTGGGTAACCCTTTCTAGTCCTGGACACCATTCTGTTTTCAGAGATCCCTATCTTTTGCCACATGCTGTCTTTCTCTTTTAGTATTCCCTCTTAACATGTCTCCTTCCTTTTTCTATAGGAATGACATCTTTGTGTTCCTGCTAAGCACACGAGCTGGAGGACTGGGTATCAATCTCACTGCTGCAGATACAGTAAGTCATGAGAGTGCAGCATACCAGATGTGCAGGTTTTCTGTGTTGTGCAGTTGGTATTACCCTTTGCTTTGGGTCACACTTTTTATTTCTTTGCCTCATTATGTTAAAAGATAATAGTTGCATTTTGGCTGGAACTAGGACATTTTAGCTTCTGGACTTCCCTGTCTATTCTCTGTGAATAGGTTCCTTACACATTCATTCAACAAATATTTAGTGAATGCCAACTATGTGTCTGGTACTGTTCTAAACACTTGGAGCACCTCAGTGAATAAACAGACTTAAATAATCTAGCTGAATTAATAATTTTTTTTTTAAGGAGCTATAACTGAACACATCAGAAATGATTGTTTTATTGCTGTTACGCATTATTCCACCATGGGAAATACTCATTTTTTGTATACCAAACTTAAAAGGTGATTGGAGAGCAACGAAATTGGTCATTTAAGAAATAAAGACATTGTATCAAAATTGTTTCTCTTTCATACCCAGTCTTCCTGGAAGAACACTTCTGTTGACTGAAATGGAAAAGAGCCTTCCTTTTGAATCTGAAAATTATTCCCAGTGTTCAAATATATTTAATAACATTTTCAGTAATCTTGAGTTAAAAAGTTAAAGTTAAGGGGCGCTTGGGTGGCTCAGTTGGTTAAGCGACTGCCTTCGGCTCAGGTCATGATCCCGGAGACCCGGGATCGAGCCCTGCATCGGGCTCCCTGCTCGGCAGAAAGCCTGCTTCTCCCTCTCTCACTCCCCCTGCTTGTGTTCCCTCTCTGGCTGTGTTTCTCTCTGTCAAATAAATAAATAAATAATTTTTTAAAAGCTAAAGTTAAAAATGAGTAAGTGGGAAATTGTTTTGTAGCATGTATGATTCTCAATATATCATTTTATATGGCTCCTGTGGTGCTTCTCTGTGAAATACAGAGCATAAAAATTCCCAGAAATGGGAGGAGCATGCAAACCCTAAGTCATGGACAAATGAGATAGAAGGGGGAAAGGCATGAATAGACTTACAAGCTGCCGAGCTAAAACTAGAGCCCATGTTCCCTAGTCTCCACCCCTAGGCTGTGTCCGCTCTCTCTCTTTATTAACTCCTGTATGGTAGAGCTGCCTGACCTCAAGAAAGAAAAGCCGATTCTGTAACGTCACTAAGTAGAGTATCAACACAGGACTCGGCTTCCTTCCTTGGCATGGAAAGTTCATCAGCCAGTTAGCCAGATTTGGACAGGGCTCCAAGGCCTGAGAACTGCTAGAGGCCTCGCTGGGTAGAGGCTAGATCCACCATGCCCATTGTCAGCTTCGGTCATCTTGGGGGAAGGCTAGCATTGGGGGTAGGTGTGTTCCTGTAGGTTCTCTGAGGTCTTGGCTCCCTTGGTATCACATCAGAGAGCAGAAATTTGGCTTTCTCTTCACTCCTTGGTTCTTGGTTCTAATTTTTAAAACATTCTCTACAGTCCTAACTTAGTCATACTCTCATTGTGAGCACAGGGTCACCACTTTCTCCTAATGAATCTTTCGGACTCCAGTCTCAGCCCGCAGCCCCATATTTATTCTCTTGGTTTACTTGCACCTTTATTAACCATGTCACTCCCTTTGCCTAAAACTCTCAAGGAATCTCATCATCTTACAAGATAAAGCATAAACTTCTTTACATGGCATACAGGGCCCTTCATTTTTTGTGACCTTTAACTTTTCCAGTCTAACTGCCAGACCCCTCCCAGAATTTATGTTCCAGCAATAATGATTGACTTTTTGTAGCTGAACATACCATACTGTATTACACTGCTGCACAAACTCTCCTCAGCATTTCTTCCACCTGGTAAACTTCTGTTTATTCTTCAAGACCCCATTCATAATCAGGGGTGATGTTTTATATGCACTGGTGTAGCTTCTCTGATAAGGTGACACTTGAGCCAAGATCTGAAGAAAGTGAGAAAGCAAGCCAAACATTTGTCTAGCAGAAAGAAGGGCATTCCAGGCAGAAGAGATAAGTGCAAGCCCTACGGTGAGAACAAGCTTGGGGAGATCAGGCCACTGCCAGCAGCCCTTAGTAGGTGGAATGGAACGGATGAGCGGGAGAGGCTGTCAGACAAGTGCTGTGAAGCACGTTGAGGAAGGCTTCACGGGCTGTAAGACTTTGGAGATGAGAGGCCACTGGAAGCATTTGAGCAGAGTGGTAATTTGATTTGGCTTGGGTTTTAATGTGTCCCTCCGGCTTTAGGGGAGTAGGGTGGGAAGAAATATAAGGAAAAAGAAGCAGGAAGTTAGGAGTTAGACACTACATGATGGTGACTTGACAAGGGTTGAAGCATGGAGGTGGGGGAAATAATAGGAATTTCTACGTATTTTGGAGGCACAGGCTGTAGAGTTTGCTGCTATGTTGGATATGGGATATGGGGGACGTGTCCAAGAAAACTCCAAGGTGTTTGACCTAGCCAGCTGGCATCATGGAGACATCAGTCAACCGTTAAGGGGAAGATGCTGAGAGGAACAGGCTTGAGAGGAGAAATCGAGAGTTTGGTTTGGGGTGTATTCAGTTCAGGATTCTTCGCAAACACTTAAGGGGCAAGGTCACCCGGGCAGGAGGGTCTAGAGTTCAGTAGAAAGCATCAGTTCATGTAATTAAAATGCAACTCAGCCTGCCTGTCTCAGGTTTGGTCTATGGTTTCTTAAGGAATAGTTGGGGCACCAACTTGGGGCGCCTAGGTGGCTCAGTCAGTTGATTTTGGCTTAGGTCATGAGCTCAGGGTCTGCTCACTGGTGGGAGGTGGAGTCTGCTTATCTCCCTCTTCCTCTGCCCCTCCCCCTGGCTCATTCACACTCTCTTTCTCAAATAAATAAGCATCTTTAATGGGGAGTGGGGTGCCTGGGTGGCTCAGTCGTTAAAGCATGGGCTCAGGTCATGATCCTGTAGTTCTGGGATCGAGCCCTATATTGGGCTCCCTGCTCTGCAGGAGGCCTGCTTCTCCCTCTCTGACTCCCGCTGCTTGTGTTCCTTGTCTGTCAAAGAAATAAATAAAATCTTTTAAAAACGAGGGGGGGTATAAATAGTTCTTCTAGTCATTTATTTGCATAGTCAAGGAAAAAAGGCAGATTTGAACGAGGAGAGAGATCCTGCTTTATGCTTCCAGTATTCACATAATTTGCCCTGCGGAGGTTAGGAACTCTTGCCAGCCACAGAGAACCAAAGTAGGCTGAACCCATGGCCAGAGGAGTAGAGGCAGGAATTCCCTTTTTATCCTAGGGACTAGAGAGAAAGGGCTCTGAATGTTCCTGAGTTCCCATTTCCAAAGTAATTTACATTTAATTTTAAGGGGAAGGCTTGGGGGACTTACTTGTAAATTAGAACCTCCTGGAATAGTTCTCAGTAAAACGTTCCTCAAGATTGAAATGAATTTCTAGGTTATGCTTTGTGTGAAGTTAAAGTGTGTGTGTGTGTGTGTGTGTGTGTGTGTGTGTGTGTGTCAGAGAGAAAGAGAGAGAGAGATTAGAGAAACAATAGGCTTAACTGCTTGCCCAGCATTCTTCCTTTGTCCTGAGATTTATTTAGCTTTGGAAGATTCCCCAGAACCATTTATGGACAAGGAAGAGGTTAGTCAGCCTAAAATGTCAGGAAAAAATTTAATGTTTTATGATTGAAAATGCATATGTAAACATGTATTTTGTAAACAGTGCAACTCTGGCCCATTCTGTTAGTTAAAAACATGATTTTAGCATGTGATTAATGGCCCCTTACTGTTTTGTTCTTTGTATATTTTTCCTAAAGTAGGCATCTCTTTGCATTTGTCGGTTTTTGGTGAGGGATTGTTATAAACTGCACTGTTTGTTTTGTTCCTGTGTCAGACCTGTTTTAAGTGCTTCACATGTAGAGAAAGAAGGAGGAGCTTTTCTCTCTTCTTGGCAATGTGAGGATTCCTGTCTGTCCCATGAGGCAACATGGGACAGACAGCTTTTAGTCCTCTCAAGGTGCTGAGCTCCCACCCATTCTTTTGGGGGTGAGAGTTTCACCCTTCAAGCATTGATTCAAATTTTTCCTATTGTTCTTCTTGAAATGTTCCCGTTTGCTATTTCACTCCCTTATCCCCTGCAACTCCCTCTCACTGACCTGTAAAGCCAGCGCCTTCACCCCTTCTCGGCTCTCACCTCCCTTCTCCCCACACACCTGTCCCGCCTGGCATGTACCAACTTCGTGAAGGTGCTGTCTATTAATATATCTCCCCTTAGTCATTGTTGGGCCATGCTTTGTGACCATCCATTGATTTGCTTTAATCTTTACTGGCTAAGTGAGTTGTTCTTATCATTTAATTGTTACTTGTTTTTCTCCAGAGTGTCTCACTGAGCTCCATAAACCTGAATACCAAATCTAGGCGTCATCTCTTTCCCGCTGTGGTGGGTGTTGTCTCCCCCAGCACCTCCTCACCGCCCCCGGTTGAAGTCCTAATTTAGTGTTCATTTCATTGTCAGGTTGGATAATAACCATCTATCTGGCTTGGTTTTTAGCTTTCCCATTCTTGTTTTAACTTACTAGTTTATGCATAGTTCATACTCTTTTTTTCCTGATAAGTATTTTTCTTAATAGAATCTTATTTTGTTCTAGTCCTCCCAAATTCCCCACCTGTTTTAACCCATTTAAATGATAATTAGCCACTAAAGGTGAGGGATGTTTTGAAGTTAAAGTGCCAACCTGTCTCCTTAGCTTTAATTTTCTTACCTTGTATGAGCTCAAAAAACTTAAGTTGAATCAAGTCTGTTGCCACTGAGACTTTCCAGGAAAAAATGTAAATGTTAAGGAAGCACCTACGAAATGATTCATGATGTAGAACTTCCCATTAGAAATTCCTGCTGCACCATTGCCTCAGGCTCAGGTAACTAACTTAAGGCACTATCTTTTGGATGAGACATCAACTGTCATTTTCCAGTAATAGTCATTTTAGGTGTGTTGAGCAAGTAGTGTTTCTCACCCATCCAATCAGAGGCCTCCTTTTCATTAACTCTGTCTTCTCATCCTTGTTCTCTCTGAAAGTTTAAAGTAGATTTTTCTATAATTTTTCAAATCCCATTGAATCTCCAAAACATCGTATCATCAGGTTTGGTCTGCTTCTCTACAAATGGCAAGCATTGTATGCTTTGAAATCCTAGGTCTATGGACACTGGATTAGCAGTAAGTTTTCACAATGATTTTCTTTTCTTTGGCAGGCAGTTAGTAATTTTCTCCCCAAGGATTCTGACCGATGCTAAAAATTGCGGGGTTATATCTCCCATAAAAGCAAGACAAAAGGAGCAGCATCAGAAAGAACCAGTGGGGGTTTTACTATTGTAGGCAAGAGTGTTGGAAATGCCCATGCCTTTTGCCCATCTTTACTCAAAGTCTGAATTTTGCAGAGAATGGCAGATTGTGTCCAGTTTTAAATGAGAGAACAAATAAATTACTTCGGAGTGAATCACTCTGTTTACATTTTTAGGCTTGGCCTAATGTTGTTCAGTCCCCTTAGAGATTCTAGTATTAATCAATTAGTATTAGTGGCATTCTGTTTGCACGGATGGATGCTGACTGTCTTACAATCTGACTGGATAGGGAGATTTTTAAAATAACAAACATGAAGTAATTGGACACCCATAGAAGATAGTGATTAAGTGAGAACTTGGACCAGGATAGGCAATGCAAGGTATTGTTAATAGTGCAGGTTGTGGAAGGAGTCTGTTAACTCAGGCCAGTCTCTTCCTGATTGATAAGATGAAGGAAACACGCAGGGTTTTTGTGAAAATTTAGTGACACATGTATGCACATTAGTGCCCGATACATGGTAAGTGTTGAACAGATTTTCACCATTATTATTTCTAGTAGGAATCCATGAGGAATAGGGAGAAGGTCGGGGAGGCCTTCTTGAACTTGGGAAGCTTGACTCAAACCTTAAAGGACCAATAGAGAAGAATTGAGGGACTGTAGGTCAGAAAAAGAGCTTGAGCAGAAAGTGATGCAAACTTTCTGATGAGGAGCACTGAAGAGACCTCTCTAATAAAAAGGAAGGGGCATGTTTATTTTAGAAAAGAACAGAAATGAAATTGACTCGGTATAGCAGGGCCTGATTGTTGAGGGGGAGTTTGGGCTTGGTATGTTACCGCATAACTGGCGGGAAAATAGGGTGGCCTAAACTTTAGTAGACTAAAGAAGAGAGAAACTGAACTTTTGAAAGTCTGCTGGTCTGACAGTGGCAGCGAGCCAGGTGTAGGTGAGGAGGTCCCAGTCCAGGATCGGGACAGTGGGACTGTAAAAAAGGAGAGGTTCATTTCTGAAGAAGCAATGGCTGGATTTGGTGACTTGCTTGAATATAGATGAGGACACATGAGGACCATTTGGAACTGGCTTTCTTTCAGGACATCCCCTGTATTGAATATTAGCCTCAGGGTTGAGAACCCAGGAGTCTCTTGGCTGTAGGATCAGTTATGGAGTAGAGGAGAGGAGAGTACATTCTGTTGTTCTTTATGTTTGTTGTTCAGCAAACTAAAAGTAGCTTCCAGGGAACCCTTAAATGTTTCTTTGCTGAATTCAGGGGATAGGAAATAGGAGCCAGAGAATGCCCGAAAATTATGCTTATCACTTACCATGGTAGGTTAGTGTTAGAGAGAAGGCTCTCAGGGATGCTAGTCTGGCTCAGTTGGAAGAGCATGCAGCTCTTAATCTTGGGGTTTGAGTTCAAGTTCCACATTAAGGGTAGAGATTGCTTAAATAAATACATGAAAACTTTAAAAAAGAGGGTGAGAGAGGCTTTCATATCACCCACCTTTAGGCATACCAGGTACTTAGGCTCTATGATCTTGGATAAATTCTGTAATTCCCATGTGTCTCCGTTTCCTCATCTATAAAATGGGGGGCTTAATAGTGCCTAAATCATAGTGACTGGAATTTAAGTGAGTTAATACACATAAAGCAACTAGAACTGGCAGGTAGTGACCACTAAGTATTAGTTAACCATTAATAGTATTGCCGTTCCCTCTTCTTAAATGAAAATCTGGGGAAAAAAGCTAGAGTATGTCTCTTTTACCCAAGGCAAGTGAAGGAATGGCTTGGTTTTATGAGTGGATGTCTGCTCATCTTAGTATCCTAGGAAAAAATAATGGCATCAAACTACTGAAGATGACAAGTGGCTGGGCTGCTCTCAGAATTCCTGGTCTTGCCATAAGAATGCCTCAGTCTTTGCTGTATTCTTGTCCTGTCTGTGCAGGTGATTTTCTATGATAGCGACTGGAACCCCACTGTGGACCAGCAGGCCATGGACAGGGCCCACCGCTTGGGGCAGACAAAGCAGGTTACTGTGTACCGGCTCATCTGTAAGGGCACCATTGAAGAACGCATTCTCCAGCGAGCCAAGGAGAAGAGTGAGGTAAGCAGCAGGCGGAGGAAGTACTGTTGCGCCGGCGAAGCTGGAAAGTCCAGCCACATTTACTGGGCCTATGGGTCAGGAAGGGGCGAAACTTCTTCTGAATAGAAAACAGAATCGAGTCCTGTACCACTGTGGCTGTTCACTCCTCACTCCTTTTCTGTCTGAATGGTGTCCACAGGCTAGATAGAGTTGTCCTGGGGAGGGTGACACCAGTCATGGCACTCCTGGTCACGTACTTTCCCATTCAGAGAAAAAAAGAATGACATTTGGGCTCTCATCCTAGTACTCAATTTGACAGCCTCTAAGTTGTATGCCAGATTTGCTAGTTTCAAAGAAATGATTATTTGGGGGTTTTGTTTTTTATCTTGATTTCAATATTATTGGATCTTCTAGCTGTCAATTACCAGTCCCAAGTGAAAGAAGTTTTTGTGGTTCTTCCTGTTGGATAAGTAATCTGGATGAGCCAGTGAGATGATTGAGAGGAAATAGGGAATCCATGTGCCAGAGTAGCAGGTTGAGAAAGATGTTGCATTCTTTCTGGTTATCAGCCATAAGGGAATGGGAGCCTGGTGGTGATGTTTTGATCTGCTTTGGTATAGATTCAGCGGATGGTGATTTCTGGTGGGAACTTCAAACCAGATACCTTGAAACCCAAAGAGGTGGTTAGTCTTCTTCTAGATGATGAAGAGCTGGAGAAGAAATGTACGTACTCTAAATCTCTTACTAAAGCTCTCTCCTCCCAACAAAAGATGTTTCTCTGGCCCCACCCATCTGAAAATGATAGGCTCCTTGGCTGTGTGCCAAGGGTAAGCAAAGCCAAAGACTGTACTTGGGGAGAAATATTTTTTATATTAATAACTTATATTAAAACCACAAAAAAGAATGTCTTGTCTATCTGTATGTTAATTAGATAGGCAGATAGATAGACAGACCTATGCCCATAAAATCTTTAAAAAAAAGAAAAGTAGGAAAAACTCAAATGTCTATCAACTGATGAATGGGTAAATACAATCTGTTATGTCCATACAGTGCATTATTACCTAGCAGTAAAAAGGATTGAAGTACTGGCATGTGCTACAATGTGAATGAAGTTTGAAAACATTACGTTGGACGCCTGGGTGGCTCAGCGGGTTAAAGCCTCTGCCTTCAGCTCAGGTCATGATCTCAGGGTCATGGAATCGAGGCCTGCATCGGGCTCTCTGCTTGGCAGGGAGCCTGCTTCCCCCTCTCTCTCTGCCTGCCTCTCTGCCTGCTTGTGATCTCTCTGTGTCAAATAAATAAATAAAATCTTTAAAAAAAAATAAAGAGAAAGATAACTTATTTAAAAAAAAAAAAGAAGAAGAGGGGCACCTGGGTGGTTCAGTTGGTTAAGCAACTGCCTTCGGCTCAGGTCATGATCCCGCAGACCCGGGATCGAGCCCCACATCGGGCTCCCTGCTCCTCAGGAAGCCTGCTTCTCCCTCTCTCACTCCCCCTGCTTGTGTTCCCTCTCTTGCTGTGTTTCTCTCTGTCAAATAAATAAATAAAATCTTAAAAAAAAAAAAAGAAAGAAAGAAAATAAAACGTTACTGTAAGTGAAAGAACCCAAACACCAAAGATCATGTATTATATGATTATGACATTTGCAAAAGAGGAAGATCCAGAGAGACAGACAATAGATTCACTGGTTGCCTAGGGCACGGGGCATTGGGTGGTAAGAGGTTAGGGATGTGAGCTTTCTTTCTGGGTTAATGAAAGTGTTCCAAAGTTCCAAAGTCGACTGTGGTGGTAGTTGCCTAGCTCTCTGAGCCACTGAATAGACACTTAGAAGGGTGAATGGGGGGCATGTGGATTAGCATTTCAGTAAAGCTGTTGGGTGGGGGAGAACGATACAGCCAAAAATATAGGGGACAAGTGTTAGTTTGAACAACATGAAATTGTTAACCATATGTGGCTTTTTTACCTATAAATATGGCAGTTTCATGTTTCAAGCTATTGATAACTTAATGTTATTTTATAGTTTTGAGGTGTTTTTCAGTTTTTTTTATTCTAAATGTTCACTTTTTTACTTGATTTCGTATTCTTTTTTTAAAAAAGTTTGAGAGAAAGAGTGCCCACACATGTGCAAGCGGGTGGGGGGGAAGGGTGGAAGAGGGGCGAGAGAGAGAATCCTTTTTTTTTTTTTTAAGATTGTATTTATTTATTTGACAGAGAGAAACACAGAGAAGGAACACAAGTAGGAGGAATAAGAGAGGGAGAAGCAGGCTTCCCGCGGAGCAGGGAGCCCGATGCGGGGCTTGATCCCTGGACTCTGGGATCATGACCTGAGTCAAAGGCAGTCGCTTAACAAGAGAGAGAGAGAGAGAGATATCTCGAGATCCTTAAGCAGATTCCCCACTGAGCATGGAGACCTATTGGGGCGGGGGAGGGGAGTGGGGGCTGGATCCCACGACCCTGAGATCATAACCCTAGCAGAAGTCAAGAGTTGGGCCGAACCGACTGAGCCACCCAGATGCCTTTTTTTTGTTTCTTAAAAGATAAAGGTTTTCCTAAATTGCTTAAACTTTAGACCTCACACACCCAGATCCGAGGGTAGAGAATGTAAACTGATAGAACCTTACTTACCTAGGACAATTAAACCATATGTATCATGAATTTTAGAAATAGCTATGCCCTTTGACCCCACCACTCTACTTTTTAGGGATCTATTTTTTTTTTAAGATTTTATTTATTTGGGGTGCCTGGGTGGCTCAGTTGGTTAGTCCACTGTCTTCGGCTCAGGTCATGATCCTGGAGACCCGGAATCGAGTCCCACATCGGGCTCCCTGCTCGGCGGGAAGCCTGCTTCTCCCTCTCTCAGTCCCTCTGCTTGTGTTCCCTCTCCAGCTGTGTTTCTGTCAAATAAATAAATAAAATCTTAAAAAAAAAAAGATTTTATTTATTTGACAGAGAGAGATCACAAATAGGCAGAGAGGCAGGCAGAGAAAGAGGGGGAAGCAGTCTCCCTGTTGAGCAGAGAGCCCAATGTGGGACTCGATCCTAGGACCCTGAGATGATGACCTCTGAGCTGAAAGCAGAGGCTTAACCCTCTGAGCCACCCAGGCGCCCTAGGGATCTATTTTCAGAGGATAATCAAGTTTGCTGTAGGGCAGGTCTTCTTAGTTCGAATGTGCAAACCATCTCCTGAGTGGGGCTCTTATTAAAATGCAGACTGCGATTCAGTAAGTGTGGGAAGGTCCCTAGATTTCCACATTTCCAGTTAGTTCCAGACTATGTGCAGACCCCCAATCTGAGTAGCCAGACTGCAGAGGACATTCTTTGGCTGTCTAGCCAGCATCTTCCTTTTCTGCATTTGTGCAAAAGCCTCAGTGGTACACCTAACCCCCCACACACACACACATCCTGCCCAATGACCTGGGAAGGGTGGGCCAGAACACCCCCCCACACCCCACCCCCCACCCCCTGTGCTACGCAGTCAGAGCCTAGTCTCTCTCCCTCCTGGCTATCTTGTCACACACTGCCCAGAGAAAAACAGACCCTAAGGAACTCTTTCTCCCACCCAGATGGGTGTGAACTTGAAAGCTTGTTGCCCAGGGGCTGAGGGTGAGATGAGAAAACAAGAGCTCTGAATAGCCTTGCCTGAAGCTCCCCTTTTAACTTCTGGATTTTGCCCATAAATCCTATTTGGCTTAATTAAACCCCCTTGAACTGGATTTTCTGTTGTATGCAACTCACGTAAGAGATTCATAGCAGCTTAACCAAACCTTGCAAAGATTGGAAACAACTCAGAAACTATAGGATTGGTTATGTAAATTTTTGTACATTGATATAATGGAATATTAGGTTAGCCATTACAAAGCATATTTTTTTTCTTTTCTTTATTTATTTGACAGAGAAAGAGATCGCAGGTAGGCAGAGAGGCAGGCAGAGAGGAAGCAGGCTCCACGCTAAGCAGAGAGCCTGATGCAGGCCTCGATCCCAGGACCCTGAGATCATGACCTGAGCTGAAGGCAGAGGCTTTAACCCGCTGAGCCACCTAGGCACCCACAAAGCATATTTTTGAGAATATTTGATTACATAGGAAAATCCTCACAATTTAATTACTTAGGCAAAAAAGTAGGACACAAAAGTAGTAAAGTGTGACCAGATGGGTCTTTTCACTTGCCTATGTATATAATGTAGGTTTAAAAAAAATTTTTTTTATTAATAAACTTTTCACTTTGGAGTGATTTTAGGTTCACAGAGAAGTTGCAGAGGTGGTGCCAAGGGTTCCTGTATCCCCCTCCCCACACTCAGTTTCCCCTGATTAGGTTGTTTTTTTGTTTTTTTTTTCTTAAGATTTTATTTATTTATTTGACACAGAAAGATCTCAAGTAGGCAGAGAGGCAGGCAGAGAGAGAGGAGGAAGCAGGCTCCCTGCTGAGCAGAGAGCCCCAAGCAAGGCCTCGATTCCAGGACCCTGAGATCATGACCTGAGCTGAAGGCAGAGGCTTTAACCCACTGAGCCACCCAGGTGCCCTGACTAGTGTAGGTTTTAATAGAGTAGTAAGAGGGGGCGCCTGGGTGGCTCAGTTGGTTAAGCGACTGCCTTCGGCTCAGGTCATGATCCCGGAAACCCGGGATCGAGCCCCACATCGGGCTGCCTGCTCGGTGGGATGCCTGCTTCTCCCTCTCTCACTCCCCCTGCTTATGTTCCCTCTCTGGCTGTGTTTCTGTCTATTAAATAAATAAATCTTTAAAAAGAAAAAATAGAGTAGTAAGAGGGCAGACTAGAAGGAAGGACAGTTTACTGGATGGCAGAATTGCAAATGAGTTGTGTTTTTTTTTTAAGATTTTATTTATTTATTTGACAGACGGCGAGACAGGGAATAAGCAAGGGCAGTGGGAAAGGGAGAAACAGGCTTCCCACCGAGCAAGGAGCCCGATGCGGAGCTCGATCTCAGGATCCCCTGGATCATGAGCTGAGCCAAAAGCAGACACTTAACATCTGAGCCTCTCAGGCGCCTCTGTGAATGAATTTTTAATGCTTTCTACCATTCTATATTTTCCACAGTGATTATGTGTTATTTGATATAAAATTAATTATTAAAAGAAATGTTTCTTAGGGAAAAAAACTCAAAAGCAAGAAGTACTTCCCAGAATAAAGTTTTCTTACAAGGCATCTTCCTGTTTTAATTTGGTTCACGTGATAAAATAACACAGCACCCACTGCCACTCCCACACACATACAATAATGTTTTCAAGAGGACTCTAGAGAAGCTGTACTTCAGGCAAAGGCATGGGCTGGCATCTCACACACCTTGGGAGACTAGTTTAAGGCAGATATGTCCTTTTTCATGCCTCAGATTAGATTCTGAGCTTTGATCGGGTCCCTTCTTCTTGCCAGACTGAGGTTCTGGTTTACCTGGGCATAGGACCAGCTTTTCCTCTGTGAGGGAAAGGGAGCCCCCTGCCTGGCCCACCACCCAAATAAGTGCTCTTAACTGCTCAGGGTTGTTTCCACCACCTCTTTATACGTGGGCCCCTTTTCTTTTTTTCAAATCTGCACTGTATTTTATTATATATTCAATTTATTTACTTATGAATAAGTAATAATTTTATATCATTCAAAATCAAAAACATACAAAAGGGCATAAGAAGAAAAAGTCTCTCTCCCTTTCCATCCCCTCACCTCCAGTTCCCCTTCTGGAAGACAAACTGTGTTGACAGTTTCTGGTGATTTCTTCCAGACATACTTCTATGCTTTTTAAAAGACATTATTGTATTCATACCATGCATCTACCTTTGTATGCTTTTTTTTCCCCCTTAACATTATATGGTCATGTTAAGAGAGTGCTGTATAGAAAGTAACAGTAGTAAATACTCTTTTTTTTTTTTTTTTAAAGATTTTATTTATTTGACAGAGAGAAACACAGCCAGGGAGGGAACACAAGCTGGGGGAGTGAAAGAGGGAGAAGCAGGCTTCCTGCTGAGCAGGGAGCCCGATGTGGGACTCGATCCCAGGTATCCGGGATCATGACCTGAGCTGAAGGCAGTTGCTTAACCAACTGAGCCACGCAGGCGCCCCAATAAGTACTCTTACTATATATTCACAATAACTGCAAATATTCCATGGAAGGGGGCAGTGGATGAGCCATTCGGTTGTCCTACTGCTAGACAGTTAGGGTTTTCTCCCCTGAAAGTCCTCTGATTCTATCCAAACAAAACTACCGCCTGGGTTCAGCCAGCAATTGCATTTGGTTTAGACACTGATTGGCCGTTGGCTGCCCTGGGACCCAGGGCTCTGGGGTGAGGAGGAGGCCCAGGGCCCAGCCCCGAGGGACGAGCGGGTGGTCCCTGGCCTTCAGGGGCTGGCTGTGTGGTCCTGGCCAGCAGGGGAGATATATTTAGCTGGGTCAGAGGCTGCTGGCTCTGTCATGACCCAGGAGGACTGTGCTGTTGGTAAACAAGTCAGAATGGAGTGACTTCAGCCAGCGTGTCTTTCTTCCTTGACTTGCTGGCAGGGCAGGTCCTGAGAGAGGGGAAGGAGGGCCTGACCAGGAGCAGGCTCAGAGGGGCCTCCTGCGAGGCATCCAGCAGCAAAGTGGCCTGTCTCACTGTCCCAGCTTGGTTTCTGTCATGTCCCTGCTTGCTTTTCTTCACCCGCCCTCCCCAACTTGGCAGAGCCTGGGCAGCCCAGGGAGCCCTCCCTTCCTCCCTCTGCCTCCTCCTTCTTTTCCCTTTCTCTCTCCACCTGGTCAGCCTGACTTGACCTCCGTGCTCTGTGAAGTAGCAGCGTTTGTTTATGTAGTCATTCATCCTAGTCAACTCATTTATCTGTTTATTTGTCCCTATTTTTTGAGGGCCTGACATAAGCCAGGCTCTGGGCACCAAGGATGTAGCAATGAATAGGAACGTGTCAGCTCTGGCCTTCATGGAGCTGACACTGTAGTGAGATTAGAGATAATCCAGTACCTAATCAGGTATTGGTGAAAAATACTAGTGTTAAATAGTAATAATAAGCCACATTCACACGGTGCTTTAAAGTATACTGTTTTTCATGGATAGCTCATCTCGTCCCAAGACTGTGAAAGGTAGTTAAATTATCAGTCTCACTTTCAAGATGAAAAAATTGCAGCCCAGAGATATTAGAGAACCTGGCCAGGGACTCACAGGCCGCTCAAAGGGAGCCTGGTTCTCGAACCCAGTTGCTCTGACCTCAAGCATGTGTCTCTCCTGAAAAAGAGGAGCCACTGGAATTGGATGGGAACTGGCAGCTCTTTGTTTTCCATTTGTGAAGCTGGAGCCAGAGAGGAAGAACAGCTGCCTGAGACACAGCTTACAACAGGAACTGGAACCTCTGGATCCCAGGTCAGTGCTCGCCCTTTGCCTCTGAACAGCTGTTTGATGCCCTGACCAGGTCCTGGAGGATTTGGGTAAGGAGTGTCATGGCAGGTCTGTCTCCTTCCCTCCCCTGCACCGCCCTCCCAGCTCACTGCCACATAGACCCTCTCATGGGGAGACAGCCCAGAGTGTTCTCCCCAACCCCCACTTCCCCTCACCAGTGCCCACCTCTCTGAGGTTTTCATTTACCAAATGTGATGTGAGCGCCTACTATATGCAGGCTCTGCTGGGTCCTGAGAGGCAGACAGGAAACACGGTGCTATCAAAGCTGCAAGTGACTCTTGATCTCTGGGTTGTGAGTTCAAGCCTCATGTTGGATGTAGGGATTACTTAAAAATAAAAATCTGTTAAAAATAAAATAG
>PITA01018060.1:0-13735 GCA_004023965.1 Spilogale gracilis | reverse complement strand
TTCTCGCTGTCAAATAAGTAAAATCTTAAATAAATAAATAAATAAATAAATAAATAAATAAATAAATAAATAAATAAAATAGGGCGCCTGGGTGGCTCAGTAGGTTAAAGCCTCTGCCCTCGGCTCAGGTCATAATCTCAGGGTCCTGTGATCGAGGCCCACATCTGGCTCTCTGCTCTGCAGGGAGTCTGTTTGCTCACTCTGTTTGCCTTTCTACCTACTTGTGATCTTTCTCTCTGTCAAATAAATAAATAAAATCTTTAAAAAAAAAAAAGAATCCTTAAAAAAAATAAAAATAAAATAATAAAATAATAATAAATTAAAAATAAAAAATTTTTAAAGGCTGCAGGAGAAAAGCCCAGGTATCACAGACACACAAGAGGGCCCCAAAATCAGGCCTTGGCAGTCCAAGAGAGGAGGGTCAGGGAAGGCTTCCCAGAAAAGGTGACTTCTCAGCTGCACCCTCAGGTTGGGAGTCACAGATTAACCAGGCCAGAGCTGGCAGGGGGGGACCGCCAGGGTGAGGGTCCGGAGGGCACCGGACAGGGTAAGAAAGCCCCCCACGTGTCGCAGGCACAATGCAGGCTTCTGTCGGCATGTGTCATGCCCCTCACAGCTGCAGGTGGCCTGTGAGCAGGAACTGGGTCTCCCTTCCTGTGGAAACCCCCATGGGCGAGGGCCTCCTCCTGTGGACTGATGACTCAGACGCCCCACGTAAGCAGCCTGTTGTCAGCTTTTACCTCCGAGGATTCACCGTCCCTCCCAGCCAGAGCCACTGGCACGTCTGATGCTCCCCACGTTCTGCACTCTCCTGGCTTGGCACAAACATTACTGGGCCCAGAAGGAGCTGTGCCAGGCCGGAGGCTTCGACTGCGGTGGGGGGAAAGCCGCAGGTGGATACATTCTCCCCTCACCTCCCTCTACCACCAGTCCCCTCGGTTGTGCCCGGGAAGGCCAAGCTCCCCTCCTGTGGGGACAGGGAGCAGCACTCCATGAGAGAAGCGCAAGCAGCCCTCTGGCTTAGTGCCCAGAGCAGCAAGGAGGGGCAAGGGCATGTTGCCCCTTACTGTGCATGCCAATGGATTGTCCTTCTTCTCGTACGTGTTTAGGACCTAGCCTCTTCCAGACAGAGGAGGGGAGAGAGTGGCCAGCCCAGGATGGCAGCCACCAGTGTGGGTCGGTACTGCCCCAGTCAGGTACGTGCTGGGGCTGCCCATGCCCAGCCAGTCCGCCCTTGCCCTTCTGATTCCCTGTCCCACATTCTGGGCTGTGCACATAAATATTCAGACTGAACATTAGCAAGGGGAGGCAGCTTGGCACATTCCTTTGGCTACGACAGGTTTTCATGTGGTCTTTCCCTCCAAAGGGACGTGTGACATTGCTTTCAGAAGTGTCTTATTGAACTCCCTTCCCCTTAGGTTCCCTGAGCTCCTCTGCATCCAGAGCTGTGCTACGGACTGGGGGGGGCATGCAGTTCCTGGTGGGGGGCACTCACTTTAGTGGGGCAGACCTGCAAGGAGATCACACCCATATGACCGGTTGGGTGCAAAACAGAGGTGGGGCGGTGCCTCAGGAGGGGCACCAACCATTGGGGTCCCCAGCAGCTTCTGGAGGCCTGATGCTGGCACTGAGCTCTGAAGAAGATCAGAGGCACAGGCAAAGTGGTCAGTCAAGGAAAACAGCGGGAGCAAAGGCTTAGTAGCCAGAAATTGCATGAGGTGGGCATAGAAAAGGGGCCAGCACTAAGGCTGCAGGGACACTTATCCTCAGGGCCAGAAAGAGCTACTGAAGTTTGTCAGTTGAGGCCAGACCTGCATTTGACATTATGGAAAATGAATATCCAGGGAGAAAACAAGAAGGTGGATGCGTTTGGACACGTGGCAGCTGTGCAGGGAAGGAGGGTACATGTTGGGGCAACGGCGGTGGGGCAGACATACGAAGCCATTAGGTCCCAGAACGTGGGAAGGTTGGAAGCTTGGGTCAAAGGGGAGCATTCACTGGGCTTTAGCTTGCTGGTGGGGCAGGGGTATGATGTGGAACAAAGCCAAGGAGGGACTGAAGCTGCAGGGAGAGGAGTGGAGCATGAGGGGTGAAGGTGCAGTGAGAGGTCCTGAGCTAAGGAAGAAGGTGTGTGGGTGCAGACGGTGCCCTCTCCATCTAGGAGGGGAAGGACCAGTGACCAAGGAACAGCTCTGTGGCTAGACCTTCAGGACGTGTCATGTTCTCGCTCACACCCCAGGAAATGCCCAGGCTGAGGGCAAGGGAAGGTGCAGATCTGAACCAGGAAGGGCAGGCCTGGTGGGGACTCTCCAAGGGCAAATCAGGAAAGGGCAGAGGAGAGTGGCCTCCCGGGTCACTGGGCTAGAGGTGAGGGTCCAAGGATAGGACGGGGAGGGCAGAGAGAAGGCTGATCAAGGTTTTGGTCAACTGACAGCCATCCAGTAAAGCAGACGGCTCAGTCCCAGTTTCCACAGCCACCATGCAATTTACTCTCCAAACCTGGACGCTTCCAAGTGTGAAAGTCATAATTATTCCAGGATGACAGGAGTAAAGGAGGCCTGTCCTGGGCACGGTGGGATGTGTGGTCACCTTAGCCATGTAGCATGAGGCTGGAACTTGTGCCAGGACTCTGGCCAGCAGGGACACTTTCCCTGTGACTGTCAAAGGCCATCTCCCCCCACCCTGTGCTTTTCAGATGACCGACATGGGTACTGCAGCGTCTTCGGGGAACTATCAGCCTCCAGAGGAACATGGTCCTTCCTGGGGCCCAGTGGGGGGGAACCTGGAGAGCCCCTAGAAGCCTGACCACCTAGAAGGGTACAGAGGCCAGAGTGGGGTCACCCACACCCCCTGCTCTGTTCATGCCCCCACCTTGGCAAAACCCTGGGATCCCTAATCTCTTCCCTCCCGCTTGCCCCCCCAGTTCCAACAGCCTGCCAGGAGGTGTCCACACATTCCGGGTTCCTGGTTCTAGATCCATCCTCCCCAGCCTCTGCCTGAAACGTGGCAACAGGCGCCCTCCGGGTCTCGCAGCCTTCGAACCAGGCTTCCCGGCCACAACATGTAAACCCACGCCTGAACACAACACTCCAAGTAGACAAAACAAAAAGAACAAAAACAAAGACCGTCTTCAGGAAGAAAAACATGAAAAAACAAAAACATCACTATAAAACTCCACTTCCCCATAAGATACAGTCTAACGCTTCCTCTATGAACTGACGCCAAAGTAGCTCTCGGCCTCATCCCCAACGCTGGGCTGCTGAGCAGCTACTCGGGTCTGTTCTGTCAAATAAAGTCTTAAAAAAAAATTATTTTTTAAATATGTTAATATGTAATGAATTTTTTTCTTTCTTTTTTTTTTTTTTACTTTTTTGAAGATTTCATTTACCTATTTGACAGAGAGGAACACAGCCAGAGAGGGAACACAAGCAGGGGGAGTGAGAGAGAAGAAGCAGGCCTCTCACCGAGCAGGGAGCCCAACACAGGGCTCGATCCCAGGACTCCGGGACCAGGACCCAAGCCAAAGGCAGATACCCAATGACTGAGCCACCCAGGTGCCCCTGGATTTTTATCTTTAATTTAATGCATTTTAAACTAAGTTTAATCTCAAATACACCAAATGTTGCCGATTGTTATGGTCCATGTACATCAACTCCTGGGTCTTCCACTTTTAACTTATACAGGGGTCCTGAGACTCCCCCACCTTCTGCAGAGGATCATCCAAAGTCCTCCCCTCTCCAGCTGTCTGTTCTAATTCTTGCCTGGTTCAGGCCACCAGGGCTGAGTGCCTCAGGGCTGGGCCTGGGCCCTGTTCTTTCTTCTCTCCACTTCCAAAGCTTTCCAATGATATCTCCATGTGTGTGGTCCCCAAATCTCTAATTCAGCCCTTGTTTCTCTCCTGAATTGCAGACCCATATCCCCAGCTGCCCTCGAACATTCGTGTGGATGCCTCTGCCCCGCACAGGCACCCCCAGTCCACACTCACACAGGGCCCATCTCTACCCTGCCCTTCCAACCCTACAACTGGACCAGCAACCCTGGCCCTCTACCCTCCCTCACTCTCCCTCTCTGCCAGCCACACCAACCCTACCAGCTCCGGGCCCTCAGCGTTCTCAGATCATCGTCCCACCCATCATCCCACTGCCACACCACAGCTCAGGCCACCTTCCTTGCTCCCAACCGGCCTTCCTGCTCCAATCCAACAGAATCCAGGATTCCTCTCAAGCAGTCTCTTCCCGGCTCAGAATTCACAGAAGGAATGCCACCTCCATGGTGTAGCACAGATGAGGAGGCCCAGCCAGCAGGATGTGATCCTGCCCTCTGTCCAGTCGCAATTCCCACCTCCCCTCCCCCTCACCACACTGTCCGCTCTGTCCCTGCTGGTCAGACCTCACTTCCCGCTCTGGCATAAGCTGTCCCCCGCCTCTGTTCACCAGAGACCCCTTCTCCAGCTCAGGGCTCAGCCTCATCAGTCCTTCCCTCAGAAAGCCTTCCCTGACTGCCTCTCTAAGCAGAGAGACCTCTTCTCCCATCACAGCACATTGCATGCCAAATGGTCAGCATTCAAAAACAGGAAAAAGAAAAAAAGCCACTATTCAGAGTTTCTAGGCTGAGTTCCCTAAGGAGGGAGATTGCTTCACTGCTGTATCCCCAGTGCTCAGGTCAGTGCCTGGCATATCAAAGTTTAGTCAATACTTCAATGACTGGCTTGATGGCAAGCAGCCTTCCCCTCCACCCCACCCCTGCCCGGGACTCAGTAGAGAGGAGGGCTCTGCTCTCAGTACCTGAACTGGCTGTCCTGCCTGACCCAAGCCTCCAGGCTCCCCAGGGCAGCCTCCTGCTGTGTTGCACTCAGGAGCTCCCAGAGCTTGGCTGAACTCCACACTTCCTCCACCAATGGCCAAGACACGAGGCCACCAACACCAGGCCCAACGGCTGCCCAGCTGGTCCGAGCTGACCCCGCTGGGGACACCCAGACCAGTCCAGGGCACCAAGCACAACAAGAGCACAACGAGACATACCACACAGTGTCCCAGTGTAAACTGATGCCGAGGGCTCTGGAGTTTTCGGGAGGTCACTGTGCCAAGGAGGGAAGAGGCTGGGGAGGAGCCAGGCTCTTCTGCTATGAAAAAGCTGTCACATGGGCCCAGTACCTGTTCTGCAGGAGCAAGAGGCTGAGCCCACTGAGGGGCCCATCTGAGATCCCACGGAGCTGGGCTTTGCACCCGGGGATGGGGGTGGGGACTTAGGGGGATCAGCAGCCAGGGGCAGGCACAGAGTAAACAAGTAGTAGCCCAGAGGGCCCCCTGGCAACTCATTCCACAGTGAGTAAGAGTCCTGGCAGGTCAGGTTAACTAAGAAGGCACAGCCCACAACACAGCCCCAGGAGGCAACGGTAAACACCTGGATGTCAAAATCAAAAGGTCCTCCAAAAGGCCACGGGTCTGTGTTATCACCCTCCTCTAACCCACATGCTCCTTTAGCAGGAAGCCAGGGGTCTCCCCTCGAGGTCAGCAAGAGGCGGAGGCTGGAGGAAGACCTGGTCTGACCTCCAAGGCCGCCAGCTTCCTCAGGGCAGCTGAGAGGACACGCAGAGTACCAGGTCCCTGGTATGTACCCTGCGCACAGGGCTTATGAGTAGAGCCCCACAGGCGGAATTCTGTGCACCTTGGAGCACTTTTTGCCTGCGCTATGTGCCGTGAATGGTGCCTCTGGGACTGGTGCAAACCAGCTGATAGCCCTGCCCTCTCAGCTGCCCCCTCCCTGCAAGAGAGGGATGAAGACAGAGAGGGAGGCCTTACCCTCTCACGTGACTTCCAGGGCTTCACCTTGTCCCTTGCCCCAATAGCCCCTCAAAGAAAGAACCACATTCCAGCACAACACAGATAATAAGAGATCAGTTTATGGATAACAGTGTGGGACAGCCTGGGAAGGTACCAGGGCCCGGAGTGATGAGCTTCCCAGGAGCAGACCAACAGAGAGAGACAAGTAGACAGAGGGACAAGAGACAGTCAAATGGCTCAGAGGCCCCAGCCCAGCCTCAGCAGTTGTACCCGGGATCCAGATCCAGTTCTGCCCTCAGAACCTGGGGGCAGGGGGAGCTTGGGGAGAGGGCTCAGCAGGACCTGCAGGTGCCTCAGTTCTCATAAGGCTCTCTTCTCCTCACTGCCCCCTGCCCCTTCCCAGCTGGCTGGGACTTTTCACATGGCCTCTACGTCCAGGGCTGGGAATGGGGTGGGGAGGCAGAGGTATGGGTGGTATGGGGTTAGCAGCAGCACTGGGGGGAATCAGGTCAGACACCAGGTGCCTGAGGTGGGGCACCGCTCAGCAGGGCCCCTATGTCCAGGGCAGGCCTCCCACCCTGCCCACCACACCAACATGGTGCAATAAATAGTTTCAAGTAGTCAGTGTCAGGCAGGACAGCTGGAGGCTGGTGGGACAGGCAGGGGCTTAGGGAGAGAAGCTCCCAGCTGCCCACCTGGTCCCTTCAGCAGGCTCCAGCTCTATCAAGTCCACTGTGTGCACAGGAGTGGGGACCTGGCCCCATGTCTACATGGACACTCTGTGCAGGGGCTCAGCCCCTCAGACCAGTGCCAAAGCCTGCTCGGTGGGGCAGAAGCAGGGCAGCATGGTGCCCACAGCATCCACGATGGCTGCCAGGTGCTCGTCCTGTGCCTGGGGCCCACAGAGCTGCATGAAGTCCGCCAGGCGCAACAAGTACTCGAGATTGTGGCCAGAGAAGCCGCGGCAGGCCAGGATCTGTGTTGCAATGGCCTCTTCAGGGGCAGGGCCCAGGTAACCAGGATTCTGGGGGGTGGCCACATAAGCCAGTGCCTTGAGTGGTTGGTCAGGGGTATCTTGGGGGTAGAAGGTGACTTCCTTGGTATCATAGCCGCCAAGCACTGCTTCCCGCACGTTCAGGTATTTCAGAGCCTCGCTCACCTGCTCACCTTGAACCTGGTACGCCACACCCCAAGTGCAGCCCTAGGAGGAAACATGGACAGCAGGGTCACCTAAAACAGCTCCTGGCTAATCCCACCCCAGGTCTGTGCTCTATAAGGAAAGTGGGTAGAGGACCGACGAATCATCTAGTAGAATTACATTAAGCTCGTTTTCCCTTTCTTTTTTTTTAAGCTTTTTAAAAAGTTTTTTTACAGGTTTTATTTATTTATTTGACAGAGAGAGATCACAAGTAGGCAGAAAGGCAGGCAGAGAGAGGGAGCCCTGCCAAGCAGAGAGCCCAACGAGGGCCTCGATCCCAGGACCCTGAAATCAGGACCTGAGCTGAAGGCAGAGGCTTTAACCCACTGAGCCACCCAGGTGCCCTCGTTCTCCCTTTCTTTTTTTTTTTTTTAATATTTTATTTATTTGACAGAGAGAAACACAGCCAGAGAGGGAACACAAGCAGGGGGAGTGAGAGAGGGAGAAGCAGGCTTCCCGCCGAGCAGGGAGCCCGATGTGGGACTCGATCCCGGGTCTTCAGGATCATGACCTGAGCTGAAGGCAGTCGCTTAATCAACTGAGCCACCCAGGCGCCCCTCGTTCTCCCTTTCTTAACAAGGTTTGACAAAGTGGTCTGGCCCCAAGGCCAAAAGGATTCCTACTCAAAGAGCGGTTTGGGAACCAGTGACATCATCCATACAATTAGGAGGAATGGGAGTCTCAGGCCACCCTCCAAACCTATTAAATCAAAATCCGCATTTTAAGAAGATCCTCAAGTGATCCTACTGAGAAACACCAAGTTAGACCACCTTCCCTGCTGCCTGAAAAGCAACTAATCTAGCCTACAGCCAAGGACCCAGAAGCTCTGTCCGCAACCTTCCCCAGGGATCTCTTTCTTGATTCAGGCACTTACCTCATGATCTTCAAGGAGGGTCACAACGCGGCCAGGCTGACGAGAAAAGAAAAATTTTGAAAAAGACAAGTTAGAAATCAGCTGTCACCGGTACCAGAGGAAGCAACCCTTATTAACCCTGCTGGGCCAGGCCTCAGTGAGCCCCAGTCATGCAGAGGGAAGTGGAGAGAGTGATGCCCTGCTGCAGGAGAAACAGACGCATGCCAGTGGCCCAAACTGATAATCAGAAATACTCATCCAACATGGTGATCCACAGGATCACGGATTCCGGCCATCACAGGGATCCACCGGGCACAGAAATTGAAGCCACAATTCCCAGACTCAGCTTATACACTTCCCCCACTAGCACAGAGTGACCCAGTGGCCAGAGAGACCCGGACATTCCAGGGCACTGGTGCCCACTCCCCTGCCCCCACCCCGGGCATGGTCAGATGCTCACCATCTTGTCGCTGCCCCGATGGAAGGTGTCTCCCTGCCAGAAGCGGCGGCTGTAGCCGCGCACGAAGCCCACACGGCTGTCGCTGAAGGCGAAGTCGGGCCTCCACACCAGGGAACCATACCCGAAAATCCACAGCGCTTGGGGGTCGCCGTCATCCCGGGGATGCTGCGCGGCTGGCGAAGGGGGTGGCGAGGGGGCTGGTGAGAGGGACGGCGAGGCCGGCGGGGTGTTCTGGGCTGTGGACTCCTGCTTCATGGTGCCGGGCACAGGGACGGGCCCGGCGGCCTCCGAGGCTGGTCTCCGGCGCGGGCACGGAAGGACCGACGGACGCGCACACCTGGCCAGGCACCGCTCGGTCGCTCCAGCTGCGCGGCCCCGTCAGAGGCGCCTTTTAAACCCTCCGGCCGGACGGGCCCCCTCCCACCGCGCCAGCTGCCGCGGTGACTGGGGCGGGGAAAATCCCCTTTTGACCAATCACCTTCATGTTTTGCTTCCCGTTTAACCGCGCCGCCCTCTGAGTGGATAACTGCGCGGCCTGCCCCAGGCCCAGCGCGCCCAATGATTGGCTCGGCTCCATCTCTGTAGCAAACCTGGCAGGAGTGATGCAACCGCGGGGGAGGTTTCCCCAGCTCAGGCATGCAGCAAGGGCACCTCGGATTGCGTCAGGCGGCGGGCAGTGGACAGTGGGCACGGATGCAGGCATGTCCCTCCGGCAGCCCCTCCGTGGCCTACGCCCTTCAGGAACCACGATCGGCGTGTCCCAGGTGGGTGTCTCCCCAGCAGTTCTGTCGGTGCACCTGGTCCACTCACTGCCACTCCAGACAGCACGGACTCGTTAACAGGGCCAGTGCAGGGCACATCCTGAAGGACCTCTCTGGGCGGCGTCAGTGCCAGTCTCTGGGGCTCCGCCTGGGAGCACATATCCTAGAGAAGCCGTCGGAGGCACCTTCTGTGTTCCGCACAGGTGACTCATGTGGTTGGCCTGCGTGAGCAAATGGAGAAACTGAGTCACGGAGCTAGCTAAGGTTTCTGCAGAAGCTGCGAGACTGAGTCAGGCCTGGCGCCAGGAGCTTGTGGGCCTCACGTGAGGGCTACTCCCAGGGCCAGGTGTGGAACCCCTGAGCCCAGGTAGGCTTGGGGTGGAGTCTTTCAGCACGCTTGCAGCCACCGCTGTCACTTTGGCAGTAGTATCCAAACCTGCAGAGAGAAGCCTTAAAGTCAGGCCACTTCTGCCCTGAAGCGATGGGTTTAGTTCTCACTGGACCTGAAGCTTTTGCAACAATGGTTGCGTTCATCCTGGGGCGCAGAAATTCGGGAGCTTCCGGGAGCAGCAGACAAGGCGGCCAAACTGAGGCTCCCATACAGCTGTAAGCAGCTACCGGCTTTCTGTCTTGGCTATGGGCCTCCGGACCCACGGAAGGTTGGCCGGCCATCTGGGGTTGACCCCTAAGCAGGGGCAAAAGGATGCCCTCTGGGGACGTCTCTGGCCGAAAAAGGGGAGCAGAGGCAGGAGAAGGTCTGCTTCTGGAACTGCAGAACTGGCTGAGAGGAACAGCTAATGAGGTCCCGGGCCAGCCCTCTGGCAGGTAGAATGGGCAAGATTGCTTCTCATTAGATTCTAACTAGATACTTAAACTAAAAATTATCTGCACACTTCAAGTAGTCATTCCAAAAGTGTGTAAGATATATTCTCCAGTAGGAATGTTGCACTACAGTGTGTACAGCACGAAGCTAGTTCTTTTAAAACAAAGTAAGGGGTGCCTGGGTGTCTCTAGATTGAGCTCATGATTTCAGGGTTGTGAGATCTAGCCCAGGGCCAGGCTCTGTGCTCAAGCGGAATTCGACTTGAGATTCCTTCCCTTTCCCCTTCCCCCTGCACTCTCTTTCTAAAATAAATAAAGCAATCTTTTTTTTTTTTTTAGATTTTATTTGAGAGAGAGACAGAGAGCATGAGCAGGGGGAAGGGAGAGGGAGAGAGAGGAGTAGACTCCCTGCTAAGCAGGAAACCAGACACAAGGCTTGATCCCAGGACCCTGAGATCATGACCTGAGCCTAAGGCAGAGGCTTAATGGACTGAGCCACCCAGGTGCCCCAAATAAAAATCTTTATATATATATATATATATATATATATATATATATATATACACACACACACACACACACACACATACACACACACACACAATGTACAGATATATATCTATATATATATATACACATACACACATAGGACATTAATATTTGTAAAAGAAACAATCTGGAAGAATATACCTAAACTGTTAACAGAGACTGTCACCAGAGAAGAACTTTTCTTTTTTTTTAAAGATTTTATTTATTTATTTGACAGAGAGTAACACAGTTAGAGAGGGAACACAAACAGGGGGAGTGAGAGAGGGAGAGCCCAATGCAGGCCTCGATCCCAGGACTCCAGGAACATGAACTGAGCCAAAGGCAGATGCTTAACGACTGAGCCACCCAGGTGCCCATGAATTACTTTTCTAATAGGAAAAAAACCAGGCAAATGGTTGTTTCTAGTCATTTCTTTCTCTTTCCTTCCATTCTCTATGTTCATACTCCCCTCTACACTCTCTATCCTGTCCCCTTTAGTCCATATGATCATCTCCTGTGCTACTAGCTTCTTAAGAATATTCCCACTCCTTGGGCACCTGGGTGGCTCAGTGGGTTAAAGCCTTTGCCTTCAGCTCAGGTCATGATCTCAGGGTCCTGGGATTGAGGCCTGCATGGGGCTCTCTGCTCAGCAGGGAGCCTGCTTCCTAGTTTCTCTCTGCCTGCCTGTCTGCCAACTTGTGATCTCTCTCTCTCTCCCTGTCAAATAAATAAATAAAATCTTTTAAAAAAATTAAAATAAAAAAGAATATTCCCCTCTCCATCTATCACCTTTGGGTAGTGGGGTAGGAGGCAGGAAATTGGTACCAACACATTCCTAGAAGCGTCTGAATTGGCACAAACAATGCTTTGAAAAGGCAGCTTAGTGATATAAATCAAAAGTCATAAAATGTTCCTAGCCTTTGACCCAATATTTCTACTCCAAGAAATTATTCAAAATATGAGAAAAGTCATGTGCTTAAAGATTTTTCAATGCATTGTTACTTATTATAGCAAAACAAAAGAAGAAAAACTATTTAAATATCCAAAAATAGCATGTAAGTAAATTATGTGATCAGTCCACATGGTGGAGAAATACATATAAAGAGAATAACTTAAATATGCAGCAACAGATGATCAAGTTATATAAATTGATATGGATATAAAATTAAAGCTGTAGGGATGCCTGGGTGGCTCAGAGTGTTGGGCCTCTGCCTTCAGCTCGGGTCATGATCTCAGGATCCTCAGATTGAGTCCTGCATCGGTCTCTCTGCTCAGTAGGGAGCCTGCTTCCCCCTCTTTCTCTGCCTGCCTCTGCCTATTTGTGATCTCTCTCTGTCAAAAAAATAGATGGAATCTTTAAAAAAAAAAAATTAAAGCTGTGGAATCATTAGAAACAATTATGTGTGCTTATATTTGCTGACACGGAAACCTATCTGTGATACAGAATCCCATGAAAAAGCAAGTTATAAAATAACCTAATATAACTTTTAAACTTAAAAAGTCTATTTGCATAGAAAAAAATCCACAGGACCACATAAAAAGGTTCTGTGATTATCCCTGAGTAGTAGAACTACATGAGATTTGCACTTTCTTTTTTTTTTTTTTTAAAGATTTCATTTATTTGTCTGAAAGAGAGAGCACAAGCAGGGGGAGAGGTAGGCAGAGGGAGAAGCAGGCTCCCTGCTCAGCAGGATTCTGATGTGGGACTAATCCCAGGACCCCAGGATCATGACCTGAGCCTAAGGCAGACACTTAACTGAGCCAGCCAGGCGTCCCTGCACTTTACTTTTTATGCCAATTCAAATTGTCTAGGAGTTTTGAAGAGAACATAAACCATTTTTGTCTAGAAAAGAAAATTCAATTTAAAAATCCATTAAAAATCCAATATGAGGGCGCCTAGGTGGCTCAGAGGGTTAAGTTGCTACCTTTAGCTCAGGTCATGATCTCAGGGTCCTGGGATCTAGCCCCACATTGGGCTCTCTGCTCAGTGGGGAGCCTATTTTCCCCTCATTTTCTGCCTGTCTCTCTGCCTATTTGTGATCTGTCAAATAAATAAATAAAATCTTAAAAAAAATTTTCAATATGAAAGCAATGTAGTTTTGCCCAGGGCCGCAAACTCAGGCAAAAATGCAAACTCTGAACCATCACATGCACTATGATTAAAACTATTTAATTTTTTTTTATTTTATTTATTTGATAGAGAAACACAGCTAGAGAGGGAACACAAGCAGAGGGACTGAGAGAGGGAGAAGCAGGCTTCTTGCCGAGCAGGAAGCCCGATGTGGGGCTCGATCCTGGGTCTCCAGGATCATGACCTCAGCCGAAAGCAGTCGCTTAACCAACTGAGCCACCCAGGCGCCCCAAAACTATTTAATTTTTTTAAAAGATTTTATTTATTTATTTGACAGAGAGAAACCCAGCTGGAGAGGGGTTGGACAGAGAGAAACACAAGCAGCAGGAGTGAGAGAGGGAAAAGCAGGCTCTGTGCTAAGCAGGAAGCCCCATGCAGGGCTTGATCACGGGACTCCGGGGTCATGACCTGAGCCCTCAGATGAAAGCAGATGCCCAACGACTGAGCCACCCAGGTGCCCCTGATTAAAACTATTAAAACAGGGCGCCTGGGTGGCTCAGTGGGTTAGGCCTCTGCCTTTGGCTCAGGTCATGATCTCAGGGTCCTGGGATCAAGGCCTGCATCGGGCTCTCTGCTCGGCGGGAAGCCTGCTTCCTCCTCTCTCTCTGCCTGCCTCTCTGCCTACTTGTGATCTCTCTCTGTGTTAAATAAATAAGTAAAATATTAAAAAAAAAAACTATTAAAACAATACAAGATACATGAAGAATAAGACGAGGGAAGCATCATATACCAATGATGGTGAGTTGAGGTATTAGGATTACAGATGACTCTTTTTTCTCTTTTTTAAGGCTTATGAAACATAATTTTTAATAATAAAAAGTTACTGTTGGGGCACCTAGGTGGCTCAGTTGGTTGAGCAACTGCCTTCAGCTCAGGTCATGATCCCGGAGACCCAGGATCAAGCCCCGCATCGGGCTCCCTGCTCGGCAAGAAGCCTGCTTCTCTTCCCTCTCTGGCTGTGTTTCTCTCTGTCAAATAATTAAATCTTTAAAAAAAAAAAAAAGTTACTGTTATTTTTTTAAATGAATATATTTATTTGACAGAGCGAAACTCAGCCAGAGAGGAAACACAAGCAAAGGGAGCGAGAGAGGGAGAAGCAGGCTTTCCGCTGAGCAGGGAGCCCGATGTGGGGCTTGAACCTGGGACTCCGGGATCATGACCTGAGCTGAGAACAACTGCCTAACGACTGAGCCACCCAG